>JAIPRL010003701.1:0-44401 GCA_025469235.1 Pemphigus obesinymphae | reverse complement strand
CGCTATTTATGCGGGGCTTACACACACTAATATTAATTTACACACGCACACACATACACGGCATTTTCACATTGTTCAAAAATTGCCTATACAATAACCCCTTAAAACACGCCCGCAGAGAGCCGTCTTAATATAATACTGGTGGTACAGGTATTAAATATATAAATATATATTTAATTTTTCCTACGAATATGCGGGTAGTATTATCGATACTGATCATCGCGCTGCCGCGGCCATTGAAACGCAACATGGATGTATATTATTATGCCGAACGTATTTACACACACCAAAGACCAAATACTACTCATACAAACACACTGCGTAACACAACTTAATTATAAAATTGCCTATACGCAACCCCTCAATAAACGATCGCCTCCAATCCCCTTCGTATCTTGCCGATGATCGCATACGCAACGAGATAATGAACGTTGGTACATTATGTCCTTATGTACATATACATATACATATACATTATTCTTTGAATAAAGACAAGCTCCAAATTATTATTAATTATTTTATTTACCATGCTTGAATTATTGGTTGACAGACGCCTTACGGCAGTTATTTGAGTACCTACTTACTATAGACCTGCAAGGGCCAACAGTTTTCGGCACGGCCCAGCCTGGTCCAACAACTTTTTTCTTAAGACCGGTCCGTTCCTAGGATTTTTATTAAGCCCGGCCCGTTCAAAATGTAAAAAAAATCCCCGGTCCGAAAAAACGCCCGGTTCAAAATTATTAAAATATAAAACACATGACACGTTATCCACTAGAATAATATTGTGAAATATTAAAACTGAAAACGACGATAATAAATTAACTTCCTACACATATTAAGAAAGATATTGTACCTTTGCTCTTCTATAGAACCTCTAATCTCGTAGTGTTGTACCAATCTGTAATTTAGCACAACGAATTTTTTATAAATATTCCAAATTAATGTTTTTATTTTACCTTGGTATGTACTTTCTGTGAAAAATAATAATGTTATCCATATAATATTATAGGAGTGACTGTTATTAATATAATGACATATCCATTAATTTAATTGCACTAGCGTCGAACTATGAACTTATTATTATAATTATATTTTATTTTATACTTAATACATGTCTGATCCAAGGATATTTGTCTTAAGCCTGGCCCGGTATGGTAAAAATATTTTACAAAAAACAAAGTCCAAGCCCGCTCTAAACAAATTTCTAAGACTTTAAAAAGCCCAGTCCTGCTATTTCTTTTTTTCTAAGGCCCGGACTGGTCCAAATTCGTTAGGGATGGGATTTTTTATCCCATGATTTCTTGCAGATCTTTATTACCTACACCGTTTACCCGAGCGTTTGTCGTTGATTTTTAGGACTTTAGACTTGTGCTTAATGTTTATATTTTGAAGGCATTAGATATTTCTGAAATTGTGATGAAGAATTTTATCCTAATTTTTACATGCTTTTTAAAATATTTTGCATATTGCCAGTTGTACCTACTTATCTACTGCAACGACGAAATCATCATTTTCTTCTTTAAAAAGGATTAAGTCCTATTTTAGGAATAGTATGACGAAAATAAATATTATATCCTTTAATATTCATCTTAATTAAATTACACTATAACTATAGATATGTACATTTTGTCATTATAGTAGACTAAATGGATTGGATCTATTGTCATATCATCAAAATTTTGAAATTTCGTCAGATGAGGTCATTGATGAGCTATGTCTAAAAAATAGGAAATTAGATTTTGTGTTATAGTGTATATAAAATAAAAATATATAGAATATAAAAATTAAAATGATTTTTGTGATTATATAAAAGATTTGGCTACAGACTTTTTATGCTACATATGCTTAGTAGTCGCTATTATTTGTTTGGAAAAATGAGTTTAATTAATTTGGGTATATAATAATAATATCGACCGCCACATTTTTAAGAAATGTGGTGATGGGAGAGGGTTAAGGAACGAAACCCGCTTTAGGTCATAAAAATATTTTCCAATATATATACCCGTCCTTGACAAAATCTTAAATACGCCACTGGACTATAACTATAAAAATGCGGTGTTTTTTAATTGCGCCGAAAATGTTAGACTACCTGAAATGTACCTATACATCTTTTGTGCCGTTGCATTTATCGCGGATCAAAAAGGTATCAATTGCGCCAGTAAAATATATACGGTATACGCTACGGAAATGTATGAGTATATGAACAAATAGATCCAGGGTCATCTAGATTACAACTACACTACTGGTAACAACATAGATTTACTCGACGTGGTTTTTCACAGCAAGTCGAAGGATATTTTTGATTGAAGCGAAGCGGAGCAATCGTGGCTTGTCCTCCCAGCCATATTTCTCTACTTTATGCTATTAACTTGGTAAACATTCTTATCAAAATGGTTATCGAGTTCGATAACCATTTTCACTTTATACACAAAGTGTGAAAGAAAAGTAGAGTTAAGAGTACCCCTAACGTACCACAATGTCGTATTTTACCTGCGATTTTCTGCGCAATTGATAAATACCCATAAAAATGATAGTACCTATGTATAATTTAAAATTTAAATATTAAGGGATTCAATAAATAACCGATGAAAATAACAATGGACTCGGTTTACAGCAATAATATTATTATATATTTGGGTTTCGATATATATTTCCAATACCGTTTTCTGTTTTTTTTTCAGTTTCAGTTTCGATTTTTAATACCATTATCCGTTTTTTCGGTTTCGGTTTTAATTTTCAATACTGTTATTCGTTTTTTTCGGTTTCGGTTTCGATTTTCAATACCGTTATCCTTTTTTTTTTTATTTAGGTTTTGATTTCGATTTCGATTTCGATTTTGTAAAGGTTTTAACCGGTATATGATACCGTTTTCTATACTTGTTTCAAGCCCTGCTATTTTTAATGACAATAACCTATAATGATAATTGAGGGGTTGAATAATAGCTATGGAAGTTGAATGTTAAAAATGTTTTCATTGAACGTATCTATGAAAGTTGAATTGAAGAATGTTACTATTTACTTCCCTTATAAAAATTTAATGGGAAATATTTTTCCATCAAACTTATCTACTGAAATTTAATTTAGAAATTTTTCCATTCAAAATACCATTGAACTTCAATGGCAGATTTTACTACTGGTGGATAATGTGTATTATATATATATATATATTATATACAGGTGTTCAAAAAGTATGGAATATTGCATTTTTTTCGGCTCCTAATTGTTAATCCTAAAATTGTTAGACACTATAATACGCATATTTGAATTAACTTTTCAAAAATTTGTCCCACTTAATTTATGAATTACTTATTAATAAAGTCTCAGCTTTCGATTTTTAAAAGGCAACCACTATTTATTTTTTTTAATACTCTTGTAGCAATTAAAAAATATATTTAATTGCATTTAAAAATTCAATTTATATCAAATACTTTTCAAAATATCTCTATTTTGCTGAAAAAAATGATTAAAATATAATTAGGAATTGAAGCTATAAATATATATTTTAAACTTAATATAATAATTGTACTAGTTATAGAAGTACCTGTATTTTAATTTTGCATAAAAAAAAATGTTATAATTTATGAGTAATGTCTCAATATTAATTTTACAAAATATTAATTGGTTTTTGGCAAAGTATATTCACTCAATGGAGACGCTATCAATGTAGTTAATAGTTATAGTTAATATCGAATTTATAACACCAATTACTACAGTTCACACCTGTCATCATTAGTAATACAAACGGTAATAAATAACATAGGTGCATGATAGTTATCCCACATAACGAAATAATATTTTCACAAATTTTAGAAAACACGAAAATGTTTTCAGAATATGTATAATTAATAATTTTAATTTTAAAATATTGTAGTAATATTTTGAGATCACTTTTTGGCATGCAATCAATTAATACCAAAATATTTTACAATAAATATTGTCAAAATATTAATGATCAATATTTTGAAAATATTTGACATATATAATTTCTAAAATATTTTACAAAAATCATGTATAAAATATTTATAATATAACATTATAAAAAGGTGCAGATCGGCAAAGCAATACTAATATGGTATACTTACATACATTTTTTTTTAAGAAATATTTAAAATCTAAAACCTATGCCATTTTTTCAAGACTACATCTTAACTTTTTATCTTTCCAAAAGATAAATGAATAAATTGTTTGTGAAATCTGTATTTGTATAATTTATGTTGAATACACATATAAAATTATATTTTGGAATTTGTGCATGTTCACTACTAATAAACATTAAAAAAATTTATAGTTCTTCAGATAATGTATTTTTAGAGTACCTACATTATAAGGAACATTTTTATTTTTGAAGCTTATTAAAATTAATTTATTAGGTACCTATTTTTCCAATCTGCACATATAAGAAATAAAATAATTTAATTTGTAATTTTGAAGTCAGAATTCATTATTTTTAAAATATTAGTGATATGACGATACATTGTTGACAAATATACTTAGATTATACCTGGATATGGATCATAGTAGGTACTACGCATATTTGTGGATGTTATGACTCTGACAGCAACACATGTAACTATTTAAATTTGTGTTTAAGCATTTAGGACAGAAAAAAAAAATAATTTGAAAAAAATGGAAGTTTAAAAATTGAAGAAACACATACTTATCTGCATGAATAAAACATTATTTTCCATTCTAAAAGTACCTACATTACTTATCTTTATCCATTACACAAAATTTAAATTTTATTATTTAAGATATTGTATTAATAGGTTCCTATTTAATTTAACAGTTACAGATTCATGACCTAATGTAATTATTAAAATGTTATAACTCATTATTTAAATTAACTTTGAAAGAATAAAATATGATTAAACTTTAAGTATACATAATTAATAATTAATATAAAAGTATTATATAAACAGAAACTAATAAATTACGTATTTAAATTAATTTGTATCTAGAAATTTGCAGTTGCATGTTTTTGCTGTTAAAGTGCTTATTGGGGTTATTTATATTTCAACATGCATATAATATAGGTACCTAAATAGTGGTACATATAATATATTTATAAAAATAAACTATTAGTTTTTAAATTATTCAGAACTAAAACCAAAACAAAATTAAATTAATTTTTCTTAATTATAAATTTATTATACAAAAATTTGAAATTTTGATAATGATGACGTATATTGTTGATTAAAATGGCTTCAATAATATCGGACAATGTCCTATACACGAGTAATACACCTTTAACTCATCTTGTATACCTACGTATAATATGACGTTTTATCCGTTCAATAATTCAGTTGATGTTATTAGTCGGGTTATTATTAATGACTAATACTTACACAAGTGTGATAGTATAACAAAAAGCGTCTCCTATTTCCATTTTTTTCGATTTTCAAATCGGTTTTTGAAAAAATGGCACATTCGATAATAAAATTTTAAACGCTATAATTTATTTTTTTAAATCTCTATATGAATATTATAAAAAAATTAGGGATATTCATTTAAAAATAGAAAGTTGATGTACTTATTTCGTAATTTAAGAAGGGGGAGGGGGTAAATATTTAAAAGAATCTTCAAATATGCGTATTTTAATCTAAATAAATATACAAAAATCAGAATTCAAAAAAATATACTATATATATATTATATTAACGGTTTTATATCCTCTTGTTTTCCAAAGTCTAACATGCTTAGGTTTGCACCTTTCAAATATGAGAGGAGTTGAATATGATTCTTGATATGCACGACAAGCATAACTACCAAATTTTTAGACGAGTTTTATAATTATCACCGGCTTTTACTAGAGACCTGACGCCACCAGCGAGAAATATCTCGTTGGGTACTGCATTTGCTACCTGGGAGTCGAACCGAGGCCCTTATTTGCCGAATAAGCGTTTTTACCACTCAGCCATAGACAGTTAGAATAAAAAAATTCTAAACTATACTTAAACATTGGGTAGGTAGTGGTATACTATACCGTAGCTTAAATGTTAGAGTTAGTTTAACGGTATGTTTAGTATAGGTATGTGTATAAATATAAATAAAAAAGAAATATATCTACGTAATATTTTTTCTTTTTACATAAGATATTATAAATTATAATTTTAATAATCATCAATATCATTATTCGATATTTTTAATCAATGATTTTAAGTATGTAGATTAAAAACAGAGTTTATTTAAATTATTTATACTTATTTTAAAACAATATATATAGGTATTTATAAATTTTACTTTTACACTTTATTTATTTCATCGTAGAAAAAATTATAATAATCCTTACAAATAAAAATATATTCAAATAAAGGTAAGTACATTTTAATTTTAATTTTAAATTGGCATCTATAATAATATTTTAGATAACTTCATAATGTTTCAATATAGGAGATACCTACCAATATTATCATATTATGGATATTATATACCTAATATATTATTTTAATATCTTTGTCCTTGTGACCCAAAACACGAAATGTCAATGAACTACAACTTCATTTTTAAAACTTAAAAATCGTGAAGTTAACATTTACACATTTGAGAATAATGAGAATATTGTACTACGCCAAAGCGTGCAAAAACATGGGTTGGCTTCTATATGCATTATGCACAATACTAATATTTAAGAACATAGTTTTAATATCAAAAGAAGGATTATAACTAGTTTACTGTATGTTTTTTTTATAGATGATTTATCATTTTAAAAGCAAATATGTATAAATATAAATATTGGTTCTTTTGAAAATGCTTTTTTTGGCTATACCATTACAAAATATATCTTTGAAGAAATACGGGTTAAGGCCGTATTTCTTATTCAAAACAATTTAATATCTTCTATTCAATTTAAATATATTATTTATAATTATTTATAAATCTGTAGATTAAGGACAAAGAATAACTGTCTAATAAATAATACTAACTAATAAAAATGGCAATAACTGACTCATAAGATATGTTTTTGACATAATTATATATTTTTAAATCGTTTAATATTAATATTTATTTAATTTTCCGGATTTAACGGATATACATTATATGTTTTATGATGAAATTGTGTTTAGAAGTTACAACATATATATAAATTCGAGTGAAATGTCAAAGCCTGAAGTTGTTAAATTCCACCCCGAAAATAACCCTGTCAAATTTGGTTACCTATACATTAACTCCGGTCTAAAACTATTTACGTAAAATTTGTTTATAATATTATATTGATTGTTCTCAATATTATTTAATATAAGCTCTCTGCAAACTTACGTTATATTAAAAAAATGCATTTCCCTTAAAAATTTTGTCAATGCTCCATGTGGTATCAAATTAATAGTTATATAATATAATAAAACATTATTAAATGATCGAAAATACTATTTTGTATTTTAATACAATTTGAAAATTGGCCTACTTATATTTTATTACATTATTACAATAATTATTTATATATTTTTTTCACTGAAATAAATTAAATTTTGTTATTTGTTAAGCCCAGAGTTTATAAAATGTTTGATTAATGATAATGGATAACAAATAAATATTAATTAATTAATATTACATTTCTAATTTTTAAATTGATATTATTTTTTTCCTATATAGAAGAGAACCCCTTAATATCGGGAGTGGATATTATTATAATTATTTATTAAAAAAAACATTAGGAATTATTGTTTATATGATATTGAAAAAATTTTTCTAGTTCATTTACAAGAAAGATAATACTTATTTATTTTGTTTCGTACAGTATTATAATACCATCAAAGGCTACTAATAATAATTTATGTGGCTAATTCCTAGTGAACTAATACTTATACCAATTAATATAGGTATTGTTTTCGTTGGTATGTCTATAATTTACATATGCAAGTGAATTTACATGGTAGTACAATTTAAATGTTCATTCTGTGATGATCAATCATATTTAAAATGCATTAAAAGAGTAATAATGTTTACAATTATATCATAGGAAATAAGAACTAAATCAAATTAATAAAATAAGAAGTAATTATGAATTGATTTTTATTGTAATAAACATAAAAATTACATTTATTAGCCATCCGTTTTAAAATATTTTGTACTTCTACTGATATTTATTATTTTCATTAACGGTTTAATATTTGAACTATGGAGTGTTTCAATCGTCTAATGGTTGAATACACCTGTAACAAATATAAAAAATATTTATTATTATATATTAACAAAGAGTTTTTCTTTTATTTTAGTTTTATTAGTTTAATTATATTGTGGGAAGATTAGTATTCCCCAAATTCACTTTGCCAACGTAGGTATGTACCTATTAATAATACACTTTTTCAATTGTATAGAAATTTATTTAAAAATTCATTAAATAAAAATTTATTCAATTTATTCATTCAAATAAAATATGTTCAATAATTCATCAACCCTTAATAAACACAAATTTATAAATTGGTCCACCTAAAATAGTTAAGAAAGAGTGAAATTGAGAAGAAGAATGATTGTCCGACATAACTTGAAACATACTTCCAATATAAATGTTTGAATTAAAAACCTTAAAGTTTTATTTTATAATATCGCTCTTTTCCCAGTGTGGAAATTAACTTTTTGAAATGCTTGGGTGTAATGAAATTTGAACCAAAAATTTTAAATTTTGGTCACAGCCCTATATTTTCAACTATTCATCTACACTATAAAAATATTTAAATTAACTTTCGTATTTAAATATATCTATAGAATATCAATTGAATTTATAATTTTTAAAATTTTCTCATTTACTTAATTTCCATGATTCTCTAAAGTTTTCCCTTAAATTAAATATTGATTTTCTCGGTTCATTTAAAAAATACCCAAAATGTTATTTAGGTGTGTAGTGAGGGTAATTTTTATCTATTTATATAAGATTATATTATATGTAAATTTTTTAAATATACTATAAATATACTATTTTTGTATATTGAAATTTACCTTCTGGTTTTCAAATTAAAGAATTAATTCTTATTTTTTAGTACGTTTACTGGTGGCAGGACTGTAGTAGTTATTGAGTTGTTTGACTTCGATTCTGTAATTGGCTGTAAAATCAAATCTACGGATGTGTCCAGGCTAAAAATAACAATAGTATGTATAAATTACAAATATCACTAATTTTTCGTTTTTATACTATATCTTATATTAAAAACTAATGATTAAGAACAAATAAATATAAACACAATAAAAAATTAAGTAATATGAAAACAATTAGATTTAGCAAGATTATTCTCATACGGTGGGAGGAAGAGCAGTATTTTACGTATTATTTAAGACACTATCAGCGTAAACAAATATCTATAGTACTATTTGCATTTGCATTTCGAAATTTCACAATTTATATACACCTCAACAGAACGGAACAAAAAAAAAAAAAAAAATTAGATTAAAACATTATTTTATATAAAAAAAAACTCGTTTAAATGCATACGAATTCTTATGACGCTGAATAAAGTAATTTGTTTTATTTTTTTTCCATTCATCATGTTACTATATTTTAATTATGTTAATACTGATAAATATGAAAGTAATATTTTAATTAAAATTATATAAATAATTTAAAACAATACTAGCATTGAACCACGTATTATTTTATTTTAAATAAAAAAAATGATTAATTATGCATAATAATTTTTCTGAATATTACTTTAATATTGCTTAAATAAGTACCATTAAAACCGTGGGTCCGTGGGTATAAACTAAGGTAGTATGGACTAGAAACGATGAATTAAAACGTGTGGACATATTCTTACGGTAAATATGGGTAATAGGGGGGGGAGGGTCTAGGCGATAAAAACGCCGCCTAGTTTATAGTTTTGACAACATATTCATACGCAGACTACATGCTACATATGTGAGATTTTGTATATGTTTGCAGATTATCCCTGAGATTACCCCACTTACCAATTAATCGTAACAAAATGTAATCATACTACTACCACCCGCCTTCCTTGTCGTTTCTAGTTCATATTATCTTAGTTCGTGTTACAACTTAAATTACATAGACTTTATTAATTCATTGTCATGATATTATTAGTTTTTCAATGTATAAGGCAGGAATAGTAAATCTATGATACGATGAATAAATTTAAATGATATGTAAAAATTTAGAACTTATTAAAATTTTATATTTATTTAAAAAAAAGTAAATATTTATAAATACATTCTTATATATTTTAAAATAAATTTTACTCTGAGATAATTTTTTTTCATTATCCTATGTTCTACCTACTAATACGTATATTTTTGAACACTAACTTTTTTGAAATTTAATTTGCATAACTTTGATACAAAAAAATAAAATAAATAAATTGAAAAATTAAATGTATAATATACATTTGGTCTTATACAGTTCCTTATAAATAAATAACTAATAAATTAGATATAATTGGGTAATATACTTTTGAACGAAGCAGTAATTCTCATAAATGTACAAAGCTGTGCAAGGTTCTTTGCAGCATTCGTCATAAATTTGCCTTTTCTGACGATAAGTTGGTAGTGGGCCTGAAACAAGAATTGTATAATCATTATTATTTTTATTATTATTTATAGAATGATAGATTTAGGTTTCTTTTGATTACGGTTTTTTCTAAATTTATCCTAGGAAATTTGAGTATACAAAAAAAAGGTCAATAACATAATGTGGAGGCAATTCTAATGAATAGTAATTTTTAAACAATTTGTAAAAATAAATAATTTGAAAGAATATATAGAATTGCGAATTCAAATTCAAATAAAATAAATTACATAAATATGTATTATTGAAAATCATATTATCTATAAATAAATTAATTTACAATCCAAATAGGTACTTATTTAAATTGACTACATATTCCATTTAAGTTATTGAAAAAAAAAAATTTGAACAAAACATATATTATATGTAATTATAATTATTATTTATAATGACCTATAGACACTGACTATAAATAGAAACCCCGATTTTATAGTGTTCCGTGTGCTCGAATAATCAATATAAGTATAGCATCTTCTTCGAAATGTAATGACATCTTAACATCTATTTTTAAAATTAAAATTATAATTATTTATTAAATAATTCATAAATATTCATGATATTACTATAGCCTAAATAAAAAAATTAAAATAATTAAAATAAATTAGAATAGTCGTGTGACAGCTACAATGGAATATACGAAAGTGCTTATAGTAAAATATTATTCTTTAAATGTAGAAAACTTATGAAATTAGACAAACTTGGAATTGCAGCTTCGTAATTCTTACTGCGACATATCAATAGAACGAAGTCAGTTAAACGGGATCCACATATCTGCAAGGAATGGTTCCATTTTATTACTGGGAATTTCGGCGTCTTTTCGGTATTCACCACGATCAATGCAGTCATCAAAATAGATATCATTATTTTGAAATTCATTTCAAAACGCCTAAAACACACAAATACAATTATACGTATTTAGTTTATATACATTACTTGTAAGATACAGTATTTTAAATGAAATATTTCAGAAAATATTTAAATTTCCAAATAAATACCTTAGAAATATACCCTAAATTTAAATATAAAATAGCTAGTTAAAGTTTTTTTACGAAATAAACATTTTTTTAAATTTGTTTGACTGATGCATAGGTACCTAAATAATTTATGGATATATTTTTATATAAATAATTCTTTGTTATATAATTTGAATGAGGTTTTTTTTCTCAAATAAATACACAATAACAAATTTTCTAAAAAAAATGTATTAATAAAAATCTTATTCCGATTTCCTAAAAATATGTATATCTTGTATTATATACTCGTTTATTATATATGCCATTTATATATAAATAAATCAGTATCTATATATAAATATATATATATATATACCTATATATTATAATTAATAATATATATTAGTTATCAGTAGATATGTTTACAATAAGTCAATTTATGGTGGTGCCATCGAATACCCTGCAACCCTCCCTGAAATTATGTCCCTATGGTGATGAAGATGTTTAAGAATATAATTAGAAAAATAATATATGTGACATTCTACACAAATTAAATTGCGAAAACCAGTTAATACTAAATTTTGATAAAATATAAAATCGCTGGAATCCTGAATCTATTCATTTATTTCTCATGTTTTAATAATAAACAAAATAATAAATAAATAATAATAAAAAAAAAATAAACAAGATCATGGAATAAAATGAAAATGGGGATTTTTCAACACAACTATTAGAACAATTAACTGTGTCGACAATGTTTCATATTTTACTTTCCAAGAAGTATGTGGTCCATAATAATACGGGCTGGATATAAAAATCTAGGTATACATATAGCCTATAGGCACATTCCGTAATCCCAGGAATTCTATTTTCTGTGAATTTAATTTATATTCTTCATTTGACATTGGTTTTGGCTTTCAGCTCTTTAAATATATTGTCTATTTACGACAAATGTACAAATGTATACAATATTAGATAACAATTTTCAATTTTAGTTTAAATATACTATTTATTTGAAAACTTAAATAAGAATTGTAATATTTTGGTATTTTTTCGTTTTTTTTTTTAATAAAATTTAATTTATAAATCAAAAAATAAGCAATTTAAATACATTTTTAAGATTAGTCCAATTCTTTCCTATGCAAGAAAATAAAAATTTAAGTAATATATCACAGTATAATGTAATAAATATGCTTCTATATTTATCATAATGCTACATTATACCTAAGTACTTAGATATAGATAATTAATTAAAACTTTTATCAAACGAGTATAAAAAATGGTTTTTTTTTTATTTATTTTTATTTTATATTTATAGTTATCCCATAAGAGCTTAAATATCAGTTAATTAAAAATCCTATATATATAAAATTATTGTTATTCAGTGATACTTAATTAAAACCTTTATCAAATTACCAAGAAATATGCATTTTGGTTTTCATACAATTTAATGAGTTTTAATATAATATTTATTTTAATTAGTTTAGAATTATAATAATAAGACATATATGTATTAATAGTCGTATGAATAAAAAAAATGTTATTCAGTGAGATATTGCTAAATGAACAAGATGTTTACAAAAACGTCAAGTACATAATATTAAATATCTGTATATCATATTATTAAAGCCATAATATTACTATATTATATATAAATAATTCATTATTATTTAATAATGAATGCAGATAAGAAATTACGGTCAGCTGGTAATTGAAGAAAATTATCATGAAATAGATGGATAATTAAAGTCACCTATATACCTGTATTACTCGATTCTAAAAACTACACAAATTAATGCAGTTATAACAAAAGCCGTTTTTTCAATTTATCTATTATTTTAATTAGAAATAGGTATTAGTTATTAAGTCGGTTTGGGAAAAAGAAAATAACTATTTTACTAGTTTTGGTTTAACGCGTAATTTTATTAATTACAACTTTTTAGTAAAAAAATATCTTTTTTTCAAAAAGTTTTCAAAAACTAAAAATGACAAAAGTATCAATAACCAGTTTTATGCCGTGTGGAAAACGAATATATTTTGCCATTGTATTTGATTTTTCAATATAATGTATAACAAATTATAAAATTATTACTTCTTATCTATATTTTATTAATTACTTGAACGAATAAATTTATATTATTATAAATAGGTACAATGTTTTTTATTTTTTAATGCATTATTCAATTAGAATAAAATAATTCTTTAAATAATGGAGATTAAATATCAGATGCATTTAACGGGAAATATATGAAATATATGTTATGCATTATTGGCCCTTTATTGTTTGTAAAAATAGAGTATATTGATCTATTGGCTGTTATCTATAAGGCATATAATTTGACCATGTTTTCAATAATAAAATTTTAAAGATTTATAAATAGGTAGTAGGTACCTAAATTATATAAAACTTATTACTCATTTTATGGGGCATCTATTTGTTTACCTTTAGTGTAGGTACTTATGTCTATAAATTTATAATGAGAATTATTACTAAAAATAATAAATATAAAATATATTATATAATAAACTATACGCCATTATGGTTTTACTAATATAAAAACCTAAATTATATAAAATATAAATATATTTGAATAAAAAAATGTTTTGTATTATTAGTATTTTTTTTCAGGTTCTTTTTATTACAGATTTTATGTATTATAATTAATTACTTTTTTACGTTTATATTGTGATAATGATAATAAGACAGCATCAGAATAATAAAATATGTTTTTAATATAATATATAATATGAGTATAATATATATTATATTTATAGTTAAAATTTAAATGATAATGGTATGGTGGTATACAATTCTAACAATAAAAATTATTATAGTATAAAACTTATATGTGCAATAAAAGTAGTTAAATTGTAACTATTGCGTGCACGCTGATGTATGATCAAATATATTTAAAAATCAATAATGTTTAGTATTATATATTTACTCAAAGGGCAATATATAACTGGCTAGCGGTCAACAATAATTGATTAGGTAAGTGTTAGTATTACATAAGTTGATAATTAAGATAATAATATGTATTATATAATTCATTGATACTTATAAAAAAATAATATGTATATTAATAATAAAAAATAATATGAATATAAGCAATTAATACAGTAATGTGATTGTTTTTTCATTTATATATATATATATATATATATATATATGTATTGTTTTATTCTGTGAATGTACCAACACATTATACAGTGAAATAAAGTAAAGATGATTTTTAGTACCTACCTACAGATCATTTTGATAGTAAGTATCATAATTTCTGTACATTACAAAATTATTTTTCTTTTTTCATAAAGTTATTTAAATATGTACAAAAACAACTATGAAAAAATAAAATAAAACTAAGAAAAAAAATTGACATAATTGATTTTGTTATAATTAACTCAAAAATATTATAGTGTTAGATACTTTAGATCAAATAACTTTGTATATTTCATTTTTTGTAATACTACATTTATTAGTTTGTATATTTATTATATACTATACATAGGTACTCAATGAATTGTATTAACTGAACTTTGCTCAATCATTTTTCGAATGTGAATCAATCATACACATTATATTATAATAGATTTAACTTTTAAATCGATATTAATAATTCTACACTATCCAATATAGTTTGACCTATTTTCACAATTTGTATCTGGAATGTTGTGCATATTAGAATTACTTATTATATATATTTAAAATAATCTAAATTAATTTTCAGCCAATTGTAGAATAAATAAACTGGAGAGACTTCAAAATTGAATCTTTTAACAGTTACTATTAATAATTGACTTAAAAAGCTTAAAAGATACAAATAACATAAAAGCAAACGATTCCAATGTTCGAATATGTACAATTAATTAAAAAATATATATAGGGACAAAATATTAAACAATTAGATATTAAATAATTTAAATAAATTTAGTGATTCTATAAAACTATAACACTAAAAAATTTTTATTAAAATTGCAATGTTAGAATAACATACGTTTAAAGTATAAACTACTTATATTATTATATTTTCAGAGTTACATGTTTACGAAAGCAGATTTTATTTAAACAACCAATACGATTTATTAATACCAATACGATCCATTCATAATCTTTCGTCGTTATAATATATCGTCTTTCATCGGTTTTTTTTAATAGGTATTTTAAATTTAAAATTATACCATGAACCCATTTTAACAGTTTTGTGTAAACATGATTTTTAACATATATCGTAATTACACAACAATTAAAGTGTTACCAAGACGGGACTATTTTTATAATGTATTATTTGATTAATTTTAAATTTGAAAATATATTTAAACTCTATAGTATCCTTAGTTGATAATGTTGAAAAGAGAATATGTATTTATTGCAATTTGTAATTTGTAAATGGGGGGTATTTCATTTTTGGAAATTGACTAATTTGCAAACCCTTGTCATATGAAAATAAAATATAACATAACAAAATGTAATTTATTATGTTATAATTATTTCCAAAATTCTCTAGCAAAGAAATTATAGAATTTTAATATGTTTTTAGAAATGAAATTGATACATTGTAAATGCCTTCAATTTTTTTGGCATTGCGATTTAAATCGGTGCATGAAAAAAAAATTTACTTTATTCAATTACGATATTCAGATAACACAGAGGTAGACCATATGATTTGAACTAACAATATTTTAATTATCTTACAACGAAAATATAAACCCACTAGTATTTTAAAAATTGCCTGTGCACAACCCCTTAAAACTAACGTTTTTACAAAGGCCTTATCAGGATCCCATACACTCAATTTTTAAGGTTTTTGTATAGAAAATTTTTATGATATAATGAAAAAAATTAAAAGAACACAAATTAAAATTATTAAAATATTTTTGAAACTAATTTAAAAATAGACCTATGTCCAGTACCACTTTGTATTGTTGTGTAATCACGATATTAATTAAATAACATTTTTAGGCAATTTAAATTCCGAGCAACTTTAAATGAATGTAGAAATAAAATTACATCACTCCTTAAAGATAAGAAGTTAAACAATGGTATATTGGTAGCTGATTTTTGAAAATCATATTAACAAATTAAAAATACAACTTAGAAAAAACGAGTATTTTTAAATATTTAATTGTATAGCATATAAAAAATAAAACATTCTTTCGAAAGTCAAATTAGAACAAACTAACGAAAAAGCTTTTATCTTTTAAATTGTGTATAATCAATCTCTCGATATTTATTATAGATATATCTAGTAGTATTTGAGTTTCGAAAGTACTATTTCACTAAAAAATTTTGTAAATGTAGCGTCCACATAACACATAAAATTTATTATTATTATTACATAAAATAGTGGGGAAATTAATTTAAATTTTGTAGTTATGTCAAATTATGAACTAATCAAAAAAAAAATAATAATCATAATAGTGGGGAAAAGTTTTTAAAATTTAATTACATAAACGCTACATCTAAATTTAATATTTAGTATTTTATATCATGTCTCTGATATTATTATTTTTTGAATTACAATTATCTATCTAGAATCTGTATTGGTCTTTTCTGTATTTTTCCTTTACGCATTAATACACAACTGGAAAAACCGAAAAAAAATCATTTTAAACTGTCAACAAGATTACCTAAAACCTATATTCATTCCTGTTTCTATCTGTAAGAATTTTAGCATTAATAATATTTAATAAAAATTCAATAAACATGGCTTAAAATCTAAAATAATCAATAAACGACATGAATAATAATAAATATAATAAACGATTAGAGAATGTCACACTAATGATTTCTGATGATAATACAATATTCCTGAAAATCTGACATTAAAACAAATATTTTAAAAGAAGTGTATAAAAAATTATAAAAGAATAATATTTATAAGACAACCGCATAAAGGATTTTATTAACTATTGATTATTAAAAAAATTTGCAGTATTTTAAAATGTATCTACTAGCTTTATATTGAGGTTAATATTTAGAATATTATAAAACCCTAATGAAATTGTTTTCAAAATAATTTTAAAATAATATATTTTTGTTAAACTTTTTAAAGTGATTTCGGATTTATGATACCAAAACTAAAAAAATTGCTTTAAAATTAATTTTTATGTTTGTATATCGTATTCGTTTTTTTCATTGGCAAATATTTTGAGAACCACAATAAGATGTGGTACTATATAAAAAAAATATATAATTCTTGAAGACAACTCTATAAAAACTGTGACATTCACTGAAAATTAAGCGTATTTATTTTTATTGTTAGTTCTATAGTATTATTAAAACATAATTAAACATTTTCTCTTATGTATAAATTAATAATAATTGTATAATATTATTTAAAAAAAAATGTATGATAGATATTTACTTAAAGTCCGTCAACAACACAACTGAGATTCTTCAAAGTTATATTTTCAAAAAGAGAGACAGTGAAGGTGAAGCTTTGATGAAACTTGACTAAATGAGTAAATACGGGTTATTATCATTGTGTTATATAACGGAAATTGTTCTCCCCGCTCCCGTCACATGAGCAGTCATATACGATATTACATTATAGTATAGAGATGAGATTATCGAACGTTTAATCGGTTAGCGTGTATCGAACCAGCAACCGTCCAATTATCTCGGTTATTCTCCTACCTATTTATTATCTATTTATTTAATTAATTGTGTTTTACATGGCGTAAAAAAATAAATATGCAACAATATTAAAAACAATATATTATATAATATTTCAAAATTACAATACAAAATCAACGTACTTAGTTTTATAAATTGGCCATACCCCAATACTGATATAGGTGAATAATAACTGAGGGGTTTATAATATAAACAACACTTATTCTAAAAACACATTTTTTGGGAACATAATAAGACTTTCTTTCGTCTATATAGTTAAATTCATGAGTATTAAGCACTATTGTAAACTATAAAGATGTTAGTTAATTTTTGCGATTTTTGGAATATTAATGCTGTTTTTGTTATGATCTCTAGAGATTTTATTACTTAAAATACATTTTTCTTTAGGAAGGCAAATACTCTCAAAGTTGTTTTTATGCAAGTGGTTCTACGAAAATCAGAAGTTTGAAATTTTCATCATGGCAGGTAATTGAAAATTTATATTTATGTAATAAAATATGATACTTATATTATAGTATAGTAGTAGTATAATAGTACATATAGATATGTATTATAATCATTTAATGATATATATTTATACATATTTATCTTTATATATGTTTATTTACCTTATTATATATCGTATTATAGTAATTTGTCTATGTTATATTGTTATTTATTTGGAATATTTATATAACAGTATAATATAATATGTGGTTATAATATATGCAAACTCAGTAAACTGCCCTCGATTTTTTTTATAATATAGATAAAAAAATAAAATAAATATTGTAAAGAACCAATCTCCCTGCGAGGAAATACTTACATGAGACTTCTGAGAGCGAGAATATGTATGTGCATCGTTGTATTTTATGTTACTATTTTATTAAAGTGTTACATATTATGGTTGAATCTGTATTTTTACCTGATTTGTATTTTACCTTATTTTGGTAGCAGAGAATCTATTGGAGTGTGTTCGTTATTAATATTTACTTTGATTTTAATAGTCTGCTCCATAGGTCTTAGTTTTAATTTGGTACTACCTCGCTATAGGAGAAGGTTCTTTATTAGTTATTTTGACGATCAAGAGAATGGATCCTATAATAAGATACGTAAGAGAGTAATAACGGAAATAGTTATTTTCTATTACTTGCGTATTTCAGATATATGCAATTTATTACCTTTTTGTTATCGTATACGACAATATACATTTTTCGAATATTTAGTAATATTAAAAAATGAAATTTTCCATTTATTTAAAAAAAAAAAGTTATATTTTTTAATGTTACATTTATGTTTAATCGTTATGGGTATACACATATTATGTTTAATGCCTCGTTTTGTTTAGTGGTATTCTAAATATTTTGTTTTTAGTTTTAGATACAATTTTCTATTTTAAACGTAGTAACGTTATAAGCCCTGGAAACAATGCACCCAAATGGAACATAATCCATATATTTATTAACATATTTAAAGCCGAAAAATACACAACCATAATATACATTTTTAGTATGTAGCCGTATCTAACTGAAGCCCTGGTTTTATATTAAAAATTTTTTCACGAAAAATTATTCGCTCCCCCACCCCATATATATAATTGATATATCTATTATAAGTCAATTTCATATTATCATATGATATTATACCTATATTGTTATAAAATCACTGATTTTAAAGATTGATGTCTTTTAATAAATTTAACAATTAAATAACTAAATATTTCTATTTTATTAAATATTTTCACAAAGTAGGTTTTTACATAGTTAGAAAATCAGGTTGTTTTCTAATTTTGTAAATAATGGGTCTTTTTTATGGATTTTTGATATGATGGCCTATAATAATAAAAGTAAACAAAATCTATGGCATGTAGTATGGAATAATTTTTCAATACATACAGAGTTAAGCAAAATATCGAAAATTTAACTATCGCGTTATCTATAGGTACCTACCTACACTAAAAATACTATATCAAAACTTGAAATTATATTTATTAAGAAAATAATTCCTACATGTTTGTATTAATTATCTTTACTATTAATCAAAACCAAAACCTACTTAACAGTGACTTTTACGCACTAAATATGCCTCACCAAGCCAATATATTTGTTAGAGTTATTTTATATTATAGGCACTTGGGTGTAAAATTTTCTGACTGAATTAAAAAATTACTTTAAGAGATATTTTACTCAAATTCATAGCATTATATTTTATTTCATGTTTATATTGAGATATATCATTCATGTGGCTTTTTTTGTATAGGGAATAAATATTTTGATAAACAAATCTGGGGTGTTTAAAACTGGAAACGCACCGGCTACAACGTATTGTTGCGCGATGTCTCACAATGTTGCGCAACGTTGAACGTTCTATATTTACTTCAGAATCAAATGCAACCAGCGTGCACTACATGAAACATTGACTTACAACATTGTGGAACGTTGTGAAACGTATCGAAACAACGGGGTAATCCCTGACTGCCGAAGACCTCAGCAACATTTTCTTTGCAACAGTCATTAGACTAGCGCTTAGTTTTTCTGTTTCCTTTTGTTGTGCAATTTGTTGTGAATTGTATATCTCTGTGATGTTCATGCGGATATAAACTCGGATCGAGTACTCGTGCTGGTCGAGGTTCAGCCCGACCAAATAGTTGAAACATTTTTCTCGATTGTTCCTTAGTTCACCAATAAAATCAGAAATATTTCTTTTTTGGTTTATTGGATGAACTCAAAATCTATGCTGTCTTTCATTTTCTACATTCAAAAGCTCTAAAAATTTCCACAACAAAATATTCATATCTACTTGAATATTTATTTTAAAAATATTTAATTTAAATTTAATTTAATTTAATACAAAATATTTGTATTCGAAAAACAAACTAAAAAAAAAAAAAAAACACTTGTCACTTGACGAATGATAATCATGAATTAAAATAATCTTATTGTAGTATAACATTTTCAACTTTTTTTCTTTCTTTTTTTATTGTTGCAACTGGTGTATTTCTATCTGAACCATTGCGTAACAAAATGTTGCAGCTGGTACGTTTCCAGTTTAAATGTTACAGAATCCTTAGCCCTAAGTATTATTGGCCTATTTGGTATATATTCGACTAGAAATTAATAAAATACATTCCTTCCTTCACACACCATCTCAAAGTATTCTATATGGTAATTATTATTATTTATATTAAGTATAGAGTAAGTATTAAAAATTGACCTAATATTTATAATCCCTATGCCACTCTTTGACATTCTAAAACTGACGAAATATATTTTAATTTTAGTTTTTGTTGAAATCTTTAATAGATTAATTATCTATTATATATTATTATTATTAATATTTTAGATAATTATCTAAAAATAGTATTATGTTACATAAAAAATTAACTTTCTTTAGATATTTCACATTTTATACTTTTTATGTAATTATTTTATTTTCATTTGTAAACTCATAGCAACCCATACGAACTTGCTTAATTAGCCGACCCAAATTAAAATGGGGCACAATATCTTCATTGAAAAAAAATTATAGGTAACCGAAAACATTCGATTCGTTCGCAAACGAAATATTAAATTTTAATAAAATATTTAATTTATAAATATTAAAATTGAATCTCTATAAGAAAATTAAAATTAATAACGTTTAAGAAGTTAAAATAAATTTTTTACCATAATTTTAGAATGAATATTTTTAGAATAAATTTAATTGCATAGCAAATGTTAATTTTAAATAAAATATTCGTGTAATGAGGTACCTATTTCTACCAACCTATACGAATGTCCTGCATGTACTTTTTACCTAAAATTTTTCTTGTATAATTATAATTATATTGATAAATATTGTGATTTCTCAGTATCACTTGTATCCAACATTTTTTATGATTAGCCCATAAGCATTATATAATATACCTATATGTAAAAGATCTTTAAATAATATAAGAAAACTATTAGACTAACTATCTATGATTATAGATTCTCGACTTTTAAAATCATAATTTTAAGATGATGTGATCGGTATAATGTATAAAAATATATTTGATATTATATTTCTTATTGTTATTATTATTAAATATATATATATAATTATATATAAAGCCTATAGACTGATACGTATCATATCTTACGTATTATTACAATTATTGTTTTTATATTTATAACGTACTTAACTCTATAATAAATTATTGACTGGGGCCATATAATACCCATTTGACTAAATAAAAATCACTTGATAAATTTTATATTTATAAAAAGTACCTAAATTTACAAATTAAACAACCAGAAAAATTGTACAGTATTTTAAAGTAATCTAATGAATATTTATATGGAATTTCAGTAATATTTATAACCGAGAACTAAATGGGTGTATTGTGAAAATGTGAAAAAATATTATTTTCTCAGAGTGACCCAAATATACAATATTATCAATACTTTTATTTAGTTTTTAATTTTTACAAAATTCGTTAGAAATTAGATAAGACAGTTGAAAAACAATCATAATATTTAACTGCAAAAGGATATCTAAAAGTTAGCGTATATGAGGTTCCGGTAATAGCTAGTTATATTAAAATATACAAGTGAAAACAATAAATATTTTTTTATTAATAATATAAAATGAGATATAATGTAATTATTTTTAATATTTTCTGAATAGATAATTTAAAAACTTCAAGTTCTGTATAATTATAAATTTAAAGTTAATGTAATTTCATTTTAATTCGATTTAATTTTTCGTTTTTATCTATTTATTTTAAAAATTTATAAATTATATAATAGTGTGTATTTAAGACTTTCATATACCAGATCGTGGTTTAAAATGTAAAATACATTTTGAGCTGGGTTAGGTTGTGGTTTAAAATTTTAAATATATGAAGAGAAGAACTGAGCTTAGCTTTTGAATTTGTAGTATATTAGATACTATATTTGTAAATTGAAATCTAGAGGCCAAATAGAATCGTTATAAAAAAAAATTAATAAAACCATCATGTTTTTTGAAAAACTAATTCTAGTCTCAAATATAGAATACGAAATAATCAAAAATAAGATTTCGGTTCATCAAATGTACAATAGGTATAAATTAACGTTAAATTTTGGCCCTTTTTAATGATTTTTTAAAGACTTCAATAATTTTATGTTGTCAGATGGAACAGTTCTGTAAGTAATCTATAGTTTGTTCCACAAAAAACCGGGTCAGTTATCAATCCAAATGTGTCATTTTAGTACATCCCTCCACCACAACCTTACCCACTGGACGCATGCGGCAGCATTGCACCGTTGGCATTACATGTTATACAGAGCAATTCAAATAACACATGGTTATATTAAATATTATAAAATTGTTTATTCTACGGCATACCTCGTAAAAAATATAAAAAGAATAGGTATAAAAAAATATTCCACGGTAGGTGGTAAATCTGAGTACCACCCATAGAGTAATAATGTACGGGCGTCGAACGACAACAGATGACCTGTGACAATATAGTAATTATTTCAATTAATAGTTATTTCAAAATAATTTCGAGGTATATAACAGTAATCGACAGCACGCTAATCATGGTCTGATCGCCATCATTGGAAACTGCGCAATAGCGGCCCGTTCTCTCGTGGAATCCAGTATAGGAATATATGTTTCGTATTATTAAACAGATGTAATGAAATAAAGAAAACGATCTAGTATAGAACAGTAGTGAAAATTTGAACATCGATCTTGCGGTCCAATGTGACACTATTCTGTGGAAAATAGTGTATTATTATTACAATAGATTCAAAACCAGAAGTAAATTTGGTTTCAAAAAACGATTTGAAAAATGGAAAACTAATTTCAGCATAAAATTATTTTCTAATATAAACCAAATGTATAGTGTTTTCATTAGTTTTTCTTTATATGTAAGAAAATAGGTAGGTACCAACTCGAATAAATTTGCATTCAGAAATATCTTGAAATGAAAACTTCTACTTTAGTTCTTCAACAACATAAGTATTTACATACATAAAAAAAAGTAATAATAAGTATAAATATCGTAAAATAAACCAATAAATTCCTTGCTGTGCTAAAAATATATAATACAAATTAAACTATATAGGTATTTAATATTACTACGCAATAAATAAATTATAAAATATTCCAGAATAATAATTGAAAATTATTGAAATATATGATAAAATACATAAATAAGTAAAAATGGATATTTTTTTAAATTTAGTAAGAACTATTATGAATCATTTATATTTAAATATCCAAATTTCAAATTTTAAATGGGTGCAAGTGTGTAAATTTAATTTAAAATCAACAGTTGGTAAATCGGATAATAATAAATTCTATCTGAACATCACAAAAATTTTAAACGAGCGTGACGGGCAAAAACATATTAGGTTTACTTAATATATATGAATAAATGCTGTATTATATAAGTTATTAATACAGCATATCTTTTATTTATTAAAAATAATGACATATGGGCATAAATATACATACAAAATACATGTAATAAAATCAAATAAAAATATAAAAATATGTAATAACGAATATATATGCAAGGCTGGACATTAACGAGTTAAAAGTTAAAATTAAGTTAAAGAGTTAAGTTAATTTTAATTAAGTTACTTAACGTGTTACTTTTTTTTAAATTAACTTTTAACTTAACAAGTTACTTTTTCATTAAACTTAACGTATTAACTTCAAGTTAAATTATGCAAAAGTATCTAAATTAAGTAAAATTTTGCTCGAAGAATACAATGCAAATTTTTGAATGAGAACTTTAGTTTTTAGTACCTATACAAAATTTTAGTAGATACCTACAATATTAGTATGTACGTAATCGATAAGAATCGATGCACCACTCACGCACACGCCGCGACGTTGGCCGTTCACGAAATTACAATGTAAAATAATTTTAATTTGGAATACCTCTACCTAGTATACACTAAAATACTAGGTAACTTGAGTGGCTATATAGTTATGTACCTACCCGCGTGTATACCATAATTCATTTTGTATTATCAATGTTTTCCAAAGTAATAAATAATAAATAATAATAATGTTTTAAAAATAGTTAATATACCGAATATAAATTGTTACCGAATATTTATTTATTTTCACAGATGGATAGTTTCCATTTCTAACAAAAATTTTGAAATGTCTTTGTTTTTAAAATATAATAAAAATGTCTAATAAAAAATCAATTACATTTTGTCTTTATAATTTAAATAGTATTAAATATATACACTATAGCCACATAGATACACTCTTATCTCATTTATATGGTACCTAAATAATATATGGTTACTTTCAACAATAATTTAGGCCATGACTATTTTATTATTTATCATTTTTGGCAACATGGAAGTGCGAAACTGATAAATATTACACAGTCGCATGAATAATATTTCATAGATGGCAAGTTTTGTTAAGACTATACTCATTTTCAAATAATATAATACTAATATAAACTATTTTAAATTTACAGTTATTTTTATATCATACATTTTTTAGTAACGTATTTTAATATTTGTATGAAAGGTGGTATAAAGGTTACACAAAAATCTATAACTTTTATATTTATTAAAGGTTTGACATTTTTTTATTTTTATTTAAAAATACAATACAAAAAATAATGGTTTTATTTACAGTTATTCCATATTGGGCTGCGCCCAGTCTTTTTAACTATATGGAGGCTGGTATTTATGCCTACCCAGTAAAGAAAATATATTAAAGTGATGGATACTGCTTATTTTATACTACATTAGTGTGAATCAAACAGTAATGTTGGTATTTTGACAGTTTTTTTTAAAATTATTTTCTGATTTCTGATTTATGTATGGATTTTAAAATGACATTTTGTATTTTTATTTTTACGTGTATACACTTTTTTAGGCAGAAGAAAACCTAGTGGTTTTTTTGAGAGAATAACTATTTTTTTTACCTTTTTACGATATATAGGTATATCGATTTTTTTCTTAATTAGGAAATTTTAATTAAGTTAAGTTACTTTTTTTTCAAAGTTAACAAAAATTATAGGGGTAACTTTTAACTTATATTATTTTCAATTAACTTAACTTAACGAGTTAAAAAATATCGTTAACTTGCCCAGTCTTGTATATATGTATACAATAGAAAAAAATCAATAAAGTATGCATTAAATTTATCAAAAATAAAATTTGAGAATCAATAGAAAAATATTTTCTTAAAATTCGGAAATAAAATATTTTAATAGACTGTCCGTAGGCTATTGATTTCTACACATAAATAAAATATAAATATATACACACGTCTCACAGTCAATAATGTAAAATATAAGATCCATAAATTATTTCAATATGGATATGATGTGTAATTTCTGGATGGGGTTTAATAATGACAAAATATTATTATACATTACTTTTGTATATACTCGTAGTCGGTCAAACATTTATGCTACATTAAGCACTAAAATAATAAAATTATAAGAAAAATTAAATTTTATCAATATGATTTGAATAAAAACAATAAAACATGTAAAAAAAAATGAAATAAAATTTTTGGGAATAAAACATTCATATCATGAAATACATTTGCATCGAACTAGATTTTAAATATACTCGTCTCTTACACATATGCATTTGCATAAAGTTCTGAGCTATTCTCATTATTTATTATTTATTATACCTAGTTTTATTAGTTATTTGATCATTGGGCGAATTTTTATAAACGATAACAATAAATTGTCATTAATTTGAATCATTCGTATTATATTATACACCTTGTTGTTTATATACAATATAATATCTTTACACTGGAATATGACAGAATTTTGTGAATCTAAACTGTGTTATACACTTTTATTACTTAAAAATAATATATTTTCAAAAGTAAAAAGACTTCAGTTACTATTATACAGCATTGCATAAACAAAACACAAATAAAAAAATCCATTTGAAAAATCAAAATATGGTAAAATAAATTGGTTTTTTCGAATGAACAAACTCCTATTATATTGTATCAAAATAATGATACTGTTATTATTAACGTATAAAAACAGGATTGAAGTGTTTTTAAAAGTATTTCAAATACATATTCTGAATATTTCGAAAAACAAAATATTCAAAATATATATACGATAATGATATTCCCAAAGCACTTATTTGGAATACTTCACAAAAAGTATAAGTTCCAAATATTTTTAAAAAACATATTCTGCTTTATATGTAGGTACTAAATTTCAATAATAATATAATAATATGTAGTTATTATATTATTATTTAATATAATGTATCAATGTGTGTTTGAGAGATTCCAATTATTTCAGATTCTAAGCGAATAATGTTAGTTGGAGTCTGATAGAAAATTTATATGCATTTTTTGTTAGTATCATTAATATTTTAAAAACATTTTTTTTTTCAAGGAATTAAACATTTTTTTATTTATTTAATGGAATAAAATCCAACTATATATAATATAATCAAGAAAAACAATAAAATATTACATACTAAATATTATAAAATACATAATGTAAAAATCATAAATAATATTTTTTTAATTTCACAAATTATTATTAGTAAGTATCATTAACATAATATTGGTGAACTATTGCTATATTTCGGCACACCAAGTTATGGGCTTTGCACCGTGAACATCAGCACGGCACTACGCGTGTAGGTACATATTTGATATTTGAAAACTTCAAACCACCATAATTTTTAAACTAAGTCGGAACGTCAAGTTTTTAAATCAATAAAATAAATTATGACATAAAAAAGAAATATTTATAAAAAAAATTGTAAAATTAAAATTGTTATAATTGAGTAGGTACCTACGATCGTAATTTATAAACAAAAATACAATTTTTTCAAGAAATTTGTTATTTTAATTTAATTTTGAATGTAACTCCCAAAGTAAGAAGGTTACTCCAAATTTGTTTTTACTATCGTCTTAAGCATTAAAAAAAAATTTGAAATTGTCAAATTTTGAACATAATAGTAACTATGATAAACTTAATTTATGGTAAAATTAATTTCTTTAAAACAATTTGGCTAAAACTTTTAAATTTCCAAGGTCTGCATAATCAGCATTTTGTTAAAAACTTTTTTCAAATTTACTACATTAAAACATATATTATGTACAACAGGGTTTTAATTGAATAATCGTTCCAGTAGGTACTTAACTGCATTTGTGCTAAAAAGTACTTTAAAAGTATTTAAAGTGCTACTTATGTCTGTGAATTTCATTATTAGCATTTAAATTAAAGACTTGTAAAATAAGTACTATGCATATTTAAATCTATTTTTTAATTTTGGTAGTTTGTTATTATTATTATAAATTTATACCAGAAATACATAATATTATACACAACATGATTTTTATTTTTATACCCATTTTATAATTATTATTCAGTTATATATTTATAATATTATTTAAAATATTACATAATATATTGTAACAAATTATATTATCTGCACGCAACCATAAGAACTAATTTTATATTATTAAGTCATCGGGGTACCGTAGAATGACCGTAGATTGAACAAAGGTTAAAATGAAATATAAAATATTATTTAATATTACTCGACGGATATTTTTATACGAGTGTGCTATCGCAAGGTCAGAAGTCGAACAACCAACTATTAGTATCCATTATATATATATTGATATAAATGCCTATATAATATTACATCATTATTTGTTTTCGTGAATTATATAATAATAATTTATTATTATATTATTATGTAATACCGTTATTAATCTTCTATCGTATTTATTGTTCGTGATCTATACACTGGCCGATGTTTATTAATAATTTATTTAATTTCGTATAGTGATTTCGTATACCCTATACATATTATATATTTAATATAGTTTTATTACCATATCAAATTACTAATTAAATAAGTTGGAGGGCACAACACTATGAAAAATAATTTTCCATAATAATCAGAGAGGCATAACGATTTTGAATTCAGTTCGAAAAGTCTGTCAACCCCCCTAAAAAATAGAAAATATTATCATACTTTATAAAAAATAGAAACCTTTTTAGACTTACTAATCAAAAGTTAGAACTTAAAAGGAGCTGAAAATCGTATTCTTATGGTAATCGTACTTTTAAACTAAATGATTTTTATATTTCTATGTTTCGTGTCGAATATTATTAAATAGGTATTACGTATTATTTAATACTTTACACATACTATACTCATACAAAATATTCTTATCTACTGTTTTAAATGATAAATAGCTACATCAATATTATTCCTTTCTCTGTTTAAATGTCATATTTATAGATCAGAATATTGTTTATAACTTTATTGTTTTATACTGTGATACTCGTATATGAATATTGGTAACCTAATTAAGATAACCAATTTATATGGACCTATAGATATTATAACATAAAGTTCCCTATATATTTTTTCCTTCAACCTTGAATTTTTATTATAACTTATAAATTGTTCGTCTTGTACACTGATAAATTATTAATAAGTACTAATATAATATATTAATGTCAAAATAAAAATAAAATTTTATTCTTATAGGTTACCACTATAATATATTGTGGTAATAACTATGCGAAGTGTTTACTTTTATTTGTGTGTTAAAATAACTAAATGGTTACAATTATTATTTATTTATAATGAACTATTATTCATTTTATTTAAGTTTAATACCAATTACTATTAAAATGTAAATTTATCAATGTATCAAATTTTTTGGAAAATAATATATTTGAAAATAAAATTGTAGAAAATAATTTAAATTTAATACAAATTAATAAGAAGTAAAATAATAAATAGCAAAATAACTTCGTGGAAAATAAACTGGAAGTAAAAGAAAAACTTAAATGCGAAAAATATTCGTAAAGAATATAAATATTTATGGAATAATTTAATATATACTTAATTTAAATTTTAAAGTGCTATAATACTTACTAAAAACTAAAACAATAAATATTTGAAATAATAACGACAATTTTACAATGTACAACGTGTGTGAAGTTAACTATCCATGTTACCTAATTCTTTCAAAACCATTTGTAACCTCATTTTCTTAGTTTATGACTATTCGTCAACAATTTTTTACAGTTTGTAACCTCCCTATTTATAAGATATGAGTTATTGAAAAAGGGACCAGTTCTAAAAATCAACAAAATCATCTGAAATTACTACACTTATTACACTATATTTGTAATTATTTTTAACCATTTTTTAGAAATTGCACCTTCAACATTTTCCAGTTATACCTAGTTATTTCTTCATGGGGGCTAACTTTACATTGCTCCCCATACTGTTCAAATGGATTCAAAGAAATTGTATTATATTAATTTTGATTTGTAACTATTCATAACCAACTTTTTAGAATTTTTAACTGGTTTTTGAGATATGAGTATTTAAAAATAGAGAGGAGGTAGATAAAATGATCAACATTCTTATCCAAAACAATATGAAACTTGTCATATGTAATTTGTCACCAATTGTATCCAGTTTTTAAAAAATTATCATCTCACATTTTCTATAGTGTGTATGTATGAGTATTTCAAAACTTCAAGATACGTTTGTATAAATGTATAAAAAACCTACAAAAAATTATAGGAATGTGACATTTAAACGTGGCCATTTCTACGTTGTTATTTTGGTGTAAGATATTTTGACGTACAACCATTTTGACGTAAGACATTTTGATATACGACTTTTTTCGTATAAAACAAATTTTAGAAATATCCAGGAATAATTTATGAGAGTGCATACCCTTGAATAATTTTGTGAGTACTTATTTGTTTAAAATTATAAAATGATATCTATATAATATATTATAAGTACCTATATGTTTTTTGAAATTTGGGTCAATGTGATAAAAATTAAATTCAACCAAAATAAAATCATGTGGAGGTAGCAAATTGTAGGCTATTTATTGAAAAGGTATGTGATAATTTGGAATAAATTTAAAAAAAAAATTCAATCCAGCCGAGACATATATTATAATCAGCATGAAGAAGGAAAAAGTTCAATAACACAAATAAAAAAAAAAATTGTAATATGAATATAAAGGCTGTTGAAAAATATTCGAGATTATAATATCTTAAATTATGAATTCTGACGTCTAATTTCAAATATTTTTAAAAAAATATTTTAATTGTTGTGAAATAAATTTTTTTTATAACTACATAGTTTACAATATAATTAATGATAATAGAATTAAAATACAGAATACATAATTTAATTATGTTTTGAAAATAAATAAAATACTACAATAAATCAAGTTTGAGTAGCTCATTCTGTGAGGGTGTTAAATTCCTAATTTCTAGACGTATTTTAAACAATTTCAAATAAATATATAAATTCCAAATAAATAAATAATCGAACATAAAAACACGTTTTTTTTAAATGTTATTAATCAATATAATATTATTAAATTATAATTTTATTTTTTTAAATTTATATAAAAAAAAAAATAGTTTTTTGAACTTATAATATATAAATAGGTAATTTCATTAATGTTAACGTATTAATATTATATGTTCGTTTTTCTTTTTTTTATATAATTGTGATAACTTATTATTAGAGTAGTTTATAACAATTCCGTAAGATTATAATCCATATTGTGGACTATTAGAATTTATTATTTTTATTGTCGTGTATTAAGATTCGCAAGAATATGTTGTTCCGAAAATTGATATTGGTTTTCGAGCACAAAGTGTAATTTTTGGATATTTTTTAACAGGCACTTCTTTCTAAAATTCCAACAAAAAATGACAACTGTCCAGTCCCTTCATCTTATAATATTTCTAAACTTTTAATCTCTAAAACTGCTGTATCTATTGCAATAGAATTTGATACTGGGTATTTTATATTTAATTATTAATAATATTAATCGGGTTAGGGACTGATATAGAGCGGAAATAACAGGGTAATAGGCCCAGTATCTTCATCAGATGGGGCATTCACCATTTTAGAAAATAGATTACTTCTTGAATTCTTATGGGTGTCCACCAAACTCTAGTCTCAGGGCCTGTAAATTATTATTCCGGCCCTAAATAGGATTAATTATGTGTGGTTTATTTTTGTGTTTTACGAAAATTGAGAACATTTTTTTTTGTTCTTGGTCCTTATATAGTTTTCATTCTATTGTGATACTTGTGAGTCTCCTATACTATAATATAGTATACTATAGCATATTATACTTATATGTAGAAAACAAAACGAATAATATCTATTTCCTTGGTAACCAAATCAACGAACTCTTAAATATGTACTAATAACTAGGGACAGTGGGATGGGTAAAACATAAGGTTTCTAAAATTATGTTTAAAAACCTAAAAGTATACTTATATGATGTTTTTACAGATATAATAAAATTTTTATGCTAAATTAAGCAATGTAAAATCGATAAATATACCGAGTATCTATTTGATAAGGAATAATTAATAAAATAAAAATGAATGGGATACTTTTTAAAGTATTCGAATAAATACTCTGAATGTATTCTTTGAAATATATTTATTCAGAAGTTGTTTTACCTTTCGGAATACAAAATAAAAATATTTAGTATTTTACTAGGGTATTAGTTAAATGATGTCCGCGTTACAATATTGTACAATATGTCTCAAAACGGCCTATAGTATTATATTATAATGTATTAAAGTTACTCGTATTCGAACAATAACTAAAATAATTATAATATAACGTTAAATATATTTGAAAATTATAAATTCAAAAATATTTTATAAAATTACACATTTTTTATAAAAATAAAAAAAATATATATAATATATATTGTCCATCCCAAATATTTGGGAAAGAAGGCAAAGGAGAAAGAGTAGGAAAAGAAGAAGAATATAATATACATTATATAAATGAAATTAATATACTTTATACGATAATAACTTGATAAAGAAAAGACGCCTGTAATATATTATGAAAAAGCATATAGGAAATAACTAGTTTCGACCATATGTCATTATCGAGTTAAGGCATGTATCGATTACGCGTGGCTTGCCCAGAGCGATCCCATTCAGTTTTTGCCCATTATTTTTTTTCAGTTCCGGAAAAGATAAGTCCATTTTATAACTTGTTTCATTCCAATCATCTTCCCTCAGCGATTTGTTATATTAAAATGCAGATTTGCTATTCCATAAACAATCTTTAGAACTGTATAATCAAATCAAAATAGGACACTTTTAATTATTAATGGTGTTGTTTTGCCGCGCGAGCGGAGTATAACTGTAAAAACCATACCAACTGCTCATAAGAAACTAACAAATACGTCTTTGCCTCATGCTCAAACACCGACAGAAATTGGTTCTTCGCGCGGTTACTTTGAAGTTGCAGAGGCACGTAGTCGATATAAATGAATAATAAAAAAATTGGATCACTTCGATCGTTGAGTAGGATACTAGTCGTGGATATATTGAATTTAAAAGTAATGATAAATAATTTCTTTCGATAAAAAAGATTTTGAGCGGAGCTCAGCATCTATATAAATATTATAGTTCAAAATTTGTGAATTTTATAATATCTCCATATTTTATTACATTATTTCAATAGGTATACGTTATCCGAATAAACATTCCATTTTAGTTAGATACCTAATTTGTTAAATTACAATAACTCAGAAATCGCACTCTAGTATCCAAAAAATTTAAATATAAATAACATAATAATAACAGCCAATTTCAATCACTTGAATCTAAAATGTCAGTATTCACCATATAATCATAAGCATACATTGGGAGGAGCAAAAGGCGACTGCTTTCTCTGGTAAAATGTTAAAGGGCCCTGCTATTTTTGTAAATTAATTTTAAAAAGTGTAATTATTTTGTATACATTTATGATTTATAGCAATTATCTGATATTTTTTTATTTTATTTTCGTTATTTTTTTTTCTCTAACTTTATTGTGAATTAGATCCAATTAGGTAAATTGGTAAAAAAAAAAAAAATTAATTTTTACACGTCAATATGTGTTGTAAATAATTTTTGCCAATTTTAAGTTGTTGGCATTAAATTTTTCATATTTGTAACAATTATTTTGGGTAGGGATAGTTTTCATTTACGCTTAGGTACATATCCTTTAAAATGTATATTCTATTTAAATGTATAATCTACATACCAAAATAAACAAAATGTGTTCTATTAATCTAAAATTAGTGTCATAATTTATCTGTAACAATATGAAACTCCATTTTTAAAATGTTCAACTTTATATTTTTACCGCATTTGACGTTTTTTTGTATAGAATGCTCACCTAACAATGCACCTCAACTTAATCATACCGGTCTTAGACCAATTCCAATTTTGTACAACTAATTTGCAACAAATTATAATACTGATTTCAGAGTTTATGACATATAATTTTTTACAGAATTAACGTTTTCATATGGGATGCCAATATAAAATAGTACCATAACTTTGCCCTACCAATCTCTAATCAATGTTACAATTTTAGAACAAATTATAATACTAGTTTTAGAAATATCAAGTTATTATTGTCATCGAAATTAATATTTTCTATAGTATAGAATTCCAGTACGTTAACATAACATCTAAACTATGAGGTATTAATCTCAAACCGGTAACATTAGCGTATACAATAGCTCTATACCAAAATAATTAACTTGAAATTATCAAGAAATTACATTAGTGTTGTATGATAGAACTATTATTAATTGAGTTATAAGACTAATACAAATAGAAAATTTAGTGTTTTATATTCTAATAATACTATTTTTATCGAAAAAGTCCATTTATAAATTCATATTATTTTATAGTGCTTAAATTTAATCAAACACTAAAATCGCTCAGTTTTTTTAATTATACTTGACAATAATATACTTTAATGTTGAATTCGATATCGTACTTAAACCGAACAATTTTACATTTTGGCGTGGCAATTTTCTCAGCTCTAGGTATAATATATGGAATTAGATACTAGCAATACTATGAGATATTTAATCTAACCTGTATAAAATTAATTATTTATTTAATAAATAATAATTAAACATATTATAGAATAAGGCACCGAACTAGAATTAATGCTGTAGTATGAACTATGAATGCATTGTACTGCTATAATGTTATACATAGTTAATTTATGTTAATAAATTGCATATGTATTTGGGTATTACATAAGGCATAAGTATTCAAATTTTCTATCAAGCTACAGTAAAGAACTCGTATTGAGTATAATTTTCTTTTTATCTAATATAAGGCAGTGTTTTGAATCACTTGACTATTGAATTTATTTAATACATAAAAAGTGAATTCGTTTTCGTGCATTTACATAAATCACGATCAAGTTCATATTCTATAAAAATAATAAACCTTTTTATCGTTAATTTTAATTGATTAAATATGAATGCCGTATATATTTTTATTTTATTATTAATCAATCCATTCATTTTATGAATAATATTAATTAATAAATAAAAAATAATATTAAAAAATTGAATTTTGAAGGAGAAATTGATTATAATTAGGATTGAGAATGGAAAATAATATATATATATATATATATTATTGTAACTTCAAAATTTATGATTATTCATGATGGATAAAACATTTCGATTTTTAATTGATTTCTTGGACTGTTTTCCGACCTAGCATCTGCGTAGGTATTTTATTTTCTGTTTTAGTCGGTATCCTGCTATACCAAATCTGTGGCCTATTTCATTATTGTGTAATAGACCTCATTTAGTATTTATAGCCATTTTATTTTATTTTTCAAGAAAATAATATTGAAAAAGTACTTCAAACAAAATTTGTTTATTAAGCATAATAAATAAACTTTTACGAATTAATTAAATCTACTGACGGTTATTTCAAAAACTATTTTATAATAAATATACTTTAACAAAATAACAACTTTTTTCGCCTATAAAAATAAGTGTCATCATATTTAAGGCTTATATATACGAATATCTATAATTAGTTATAACAGGAATAGAAATGAATTAAGCGTAAATTCAAAAATAATATAATTAGAATCATTAAAAACTTAATTTTAATCTAGACATTTTATACTTTATTATAATAATAAGATTAAACATTTTTATAATTTATGTGACGTATTTAATTGTAGTTTCAACTAATCACTGATAATACAGTACTCACTGAACTTTAGATTTAATACAAATGAAATGTACATATTACTAATAAAACCATGAACTTTTTTATTTATCATTTATTTCACTAATATAAAATGTTATGTTTAAAATATAATAATTTAATAAATTATGAACTTGGTTCTATAATTTATATATTCATATATAGGTAAAAAACTAATAATAATCAATATAATGATTAGAATAAAATGCATAACTTTAAAGTATTAAATATTGACTAATTAATTAACAAATATAAATAAAAGTTTTGATGATATTAGTAATTTAATTCTTAATATAGTATAAACTCTATAAAAATCCAGACCCTATATAAAAAATAATATATATATATGTACCTAAGCTATATTTTTAAGGCATTAAAACCTAGCTCTAGTGATAATGCAATATTTAAATAAATGTAATTTAATTTTATTACTAATTTAAAAAAAAAATTTTAAAAACATATTAAAGTAAAATAATACAAATTTATCAGTAACTCAATGTTTTACATAATAGTGGATATATCCATTAGTTTAGTTACGATTGTAGATAGCATTCATTAGGTCAAAGGTTCAGCACCAATAATCACTATATTTATCATAGTATTATATAATAGGAATTAAAATTATATATGAACACTCAAGTATTAGTTCTACACTTTTAAATTTTTCCTGAAAATCTTAGATATTCATACCCAACTAAAATATAATATATTTTTACATCGTTCTGTTATATATAATATATTTATTTAGCATTTTTTTTTTTTTTTTTTTTTAGTATTGTAAATTTTTTTTAATTTTTGCAAATTTACTATTTTACCGAAATTTGTACACATGAAAATAAAATATAATATGAAAAAATTATTTCCAAAATTCTTGAGTAAAGAACCTAAATAATCTTAATATATTTTTAGAATTTATATCAAAATATTATAAGTACACTTAATTTTGTCAGGCTTTTATTCATTACAGCTGTATTTTAAATAGTACGTAGGCTTAGAATAAGAGTTATAACCAGGGCTCTCATTTGAAAAAAAAATGTTATATATTTAAGGTTATAAAGTTTTTTCACGTTCTTTAGCGTTTAAAGTAGTGGATTATTTGTGTTTAAATTTAAAGAAAGTTTTATTGTTATTGGTACAATATTTATATTTTGCGTTTATCAGTATTTTAACATTATTTGGTTTAATATCAGAATATTTCTTGTAAAAAATCCATATCTATTATATATACCTTATAGACGTCAAATAATCTAACTTTATATATTCTAAAAAGTTTGAATATTTATCATTCTTCATATTTTTATTTTATACTTTTCTTAAATGGCCATTTAGGTACATTATTGACTTCATATTCCAAAAAGGAATATTCTTCTAAATATTTTCATATAATAATATTACCTTTCAAACCAGCTAAAGTCCCCTTAGAAAAACGTGATCTTTGAATAATTTTCAATATAATGTATAATTATTTAATGTTTTCTATCTCTGAATTTACTTCTTCAAAGACATCATAAACAATTTTATAACACTCCTTGATAATAATTGTGATTATAAATGTATATTGAAAGTATAATAAATAACCACATTTATTCAAATCAAGTTACCACAATAACCGTGCACATACCTCATTGAAATTCGTCAAGGGATATTATTAAATTGTGTAAAATGTCTTTGAAAAAGTAAATTCAGAGGTTGTCTTTCTTGCACATATATTGGCTTTAACAGCTTATATACAAATTTAGTGTAATGCACTGTCTATATATTATAAGTTTATGACCGTATTAAAAATGAAATGCCCTTGCAAATTCAAAATAAAATAATGTTTTATTATACTGAATGTAATTTACTAGTCTCGTTCGGGTTTTGTGCCTAGATGAAATGTTTTCATCTCAAAAATGTCAAATAAATAAACGAAAATCATTTCCCTAAATCTATTCATTTTCAATAAGCTAATTCATTTGAATATACCAATCATATATCCAAATTTGGTACTAGGTAAACTTACTAACATAATATAATATAATACTAGTCACAGGTCACTTTTATTTTTATTTTACATATAATTTGTTAAAATACTATAGTACCTATGTAAAGGTATTTCCAGGAGGAGGACTAAGGGGGCTATAGGCAGAGTTGTAAAGTATTTGAATATTAGTATTCAAATACTTCTTTAAGTATTCAATACTTTATTCAAATACTTTTTTCATTCTTGTATTTGAGTAGTATTCAAATACTTTTTTATGGTATTGAATACTAATTTATTTTAAATAGTTTTACATTTTATATTATTGTTATATTATATTATTAAAAATCAAAATCAAAATAAATATATATATATATATTATAAAATCAGATAAGCTATATGATTTATATTTAATAAATCAAAATTTAAAATCATCATGTGGTTATACAATATAGTATGATTTTAAGTATGATTAAGCAACAGTGCTTCGATCGAAAAAATATTTAGCTTAGGTGGTTTATAACAAAAAAAAAGAACATCAATATAACCGTCAAATATTTTGAACAATTTTTTTTTTTAATGTAATGATCATATAATTATACTATTAATAAATTTTAGAAACATAATTTGTTCAAAATATGTCAGTAAATATTATATATAATTATTATTATATACCTATATTAATAAAATTATTGAGGTTATGAGGTTCAAGTATTTAGGGCCTGTTGTACAGAAAGATGAGGGTTTCGAAGAGGATATAAAATACAGAATTAACTGTGGATAAATAAAATGGAGAAAAACGTCAGGTGTTTTGTGTAACAAAAGAATTACTATTAGATTAAAAGGTAAATTTTGTAAAGCAGTGGTGAGATTTGTAATATTGTATGTTGGGAAGTACATAAGATAGAACAAAGAATGAGTATAGCAGAGTTGAGAATATTAAGGATGAGTGAATTAACTAGAGAGAATAAAATAAGGAATGAGTATAGTTTACAAAATAAGGGAGAATAGATTAAGTTGGCTCGGACATGTATTAACAAGGGAAGAGACAGAGGGAGTAAGATTAGTAAAATAATGTATATTGATGGTAAGAGGGGGTGACGAAGACCGAAAAGAAGGGGGGATATGATGGCAAGTGATATGAAGAAGATATATATGTATATATATATATATATATATAATTAGAATAAATTAAGAAGATGCGGATGATAGAGTTAAGTGGAAGTGTAGGACTAAGGTGGTAGAACCTAAATAGTTGAGTGAGAAAAAGAAGACCTATGATAATATTTCGAATACTTTATTCAACAATATTTTTAATACTTACTCAAAAACTTTTTAAAAATATTCTTTAAAGCTCTGACTATAGCCCCCCCCCCACCGCCACATTGGCAGTGAATTTTTTTAGCTAGTTACGCAAAATTGATTACAGTTATTCAGTTAAAGTTGTAGTTTTATCATATTGTGTGGTTTTAATTTTGTTAATAACAATTATTATAAAATGAATGATAAAATGAAAAATGTATTAACAGGATCTTTGTAATGTAATAAAAAAGAAGAGGTCAAAAAAGACTACGTTGTTAAATTTTTGATCAAAATACTTCTAGAAGACTGCAGTTAGCTGTTTGAGGATCTTAATTGTTAAAATAAAATATTTGTGTATTTTAAAAATAACAATATTTTATATATGTAATAAAAAATGTATATATATTATAAAAAATATATAAAATGAAAATATGCCTAGAATATTCCATAATATTTATAAAGGTAAAAAATAGTTAAGCCTATTAGTCAGCATCAGTTTAACCTACATCATTACTCACCAAGAGGACGCTACATATGGGATTTTTAAGGAATTCTATATAGGCAATTTTTATAAAATTTTAAGAAAAATAATAATGTTATCATTTAAAAATATTTAAGTTTATTTTAAAATAAATTTTGTGATAGATATATGTTATCACTACTTTTTATTGTTATGTAATTACGATATTTTTTAACTAAATTAAAATAACATTATTCTCAGGCTGTAGTTGTAATTAAAAAACCAAATTTTGACACAGTATTTTAGACAAAATAATCTGTGTTCTACTAATGACTCTTTTTCGATATCTATTATGGTTAAAAATTAGTCATTTTTTTAAGTTTTAAGGTTTTTTTTTTAAACAACAATATAACAGAGATTATTTTATCAACAATATTGTGTCAAAATTTAGATTCTTAATTAAAATTACAGCCAAAGAACATATTTTTCTCGTAAAATAGTTTTTTACGAAAAAATAATGCATATGTAGCATTCTCTTAATAGTATCAGGTTGTAACCTGATGATAACTTATAGTCGAAACAAGTTGTTACCCCTATTAACATTTTACCAATACTCTAGGCATATTTTCTTTTTGTATATTTTTATTAAATACATAGTTCTTATAATTCAACTCAAAATATTATTACGGCATCTTTTTATTTTATTCTATATGTTGTTAAACAGCCCTAAAATTGTTTTAAAGAATGATTCATTAAGTTTTAGATCTTGCTACTGTCTTTTGAAATTTGTCAAATACAGCATAAATGTTGATAATAATGAAAATAGATCTGATAGAAATACTTTTAATATACAAGACACAACAACTATAATATCACCACCAAATAAGCGAGGTAGGAAAAACTTCTTTATAACAATTAGTCTAGATGTTGTAAAATTAAATAATCGAAAAGCTGCTGTAGTATTGACAACTACTATGAAACGACTTGGCCTTTATCCTGTAGAATACAATGTTAACCGTTCTTCTGTCCATCGTCAACGTATAAAATTTCGACAAAGTATTGCAGATTCTTTGAAAAATGTATTTACACCAGAAGTTCCTCTTACTGTTCACTGAGATGGAAAAATGATAGAAGATATAACTGGACATGATACTGTTGGTCTTCTTCCAATTTTGGTATCTGGTACAAGTGTTAACCAACTTCTTGCAGTTCCAAAACTTATTTCTAGGACAGGACAGTCATCGGCTTCAGTAGTTTATGAAAATATATTATCATGGGGACTTTGTGATAAAATTAAATGTATGAGTTTTGACACTACTGCCGTAAATATTCCACCAAGGAATGGAGCGTGTATTCTTATATGTTAAATGCCGTGATTTTACAAGAAATTGGTAGTTTATCTGGACTAGACATATTATTGTTCAAGAGGTTAGAAAAAGGTGGAGCACAATTTAACTCGATATTTTTACCACTATCACTTCGGATCCTGTTATCTTAAATGCAACTAGAAATATTACGGCCGATATAATCACTTTTGCCCTGAGATAACTTAATGAATTCCAACTTTGAGATGACTTTAAGGAATTATTAAACCTTTATTGAAGCTTCATTTATTTGAAGCTACATCAACGATTTACTCACGGAGAAATGACTTGCAACTTTTAAAATATTTAAAAATGTACGGAAAGGTCAATGAGACGCTATCTAAAAATGCAGTGAAGAAGTTTCTTAGCCACCTATGGTATCTTTCAGAAGAATTAGCGCATTTGCTTTTTTTGATAAAAACGTTTCTTTTGCTACCAAAAAAAAAAAAAAAATGGTGGATGTATTAAAAAATGAAGGAATAAAGTTTCTATTAAACCGTATAACTTTAGAAACTGATATAATTTTAACAAAAATCTCAAAGATTTTGTATCAAATATTACGTTTTGATTTTTTACAATTTTTATAGTTTCATCTGAATTTTCATATAAAGACATTGTAATTTGGGAAGAAGACCAGAACCACAAAAAAGTAGAAACATTTTACATTCTATGAGGGTTGCAAAGAGAGAAAAGTAGCTTTAATGGAAGAATATAATTAATTACACATTAACAATGAAAAACAAAAAAAGTTTTTGTTATCAATAATAAAACAATTAAAGAACAAAAAAAATCTACATTGTTAACCTAATTTGTATGTTACTTATTATATAAAAAATAATACATTATGTTATAAATAAATACATAAATACGAGAGGAGTAAAAAAAAACTGTAACAAATGTTTTTTTATATAAATATATAATATTATGTTGCACCTATATATAAGATACACCGTATATTATACAGGTATATTTCCTTGTCGATGATAAGTACTAAATTTAAATTTTTGACAGTGACCCTTAAATTACAAAATTAAATATATATGTAACCATAATAAGTTATTACTTTGAAAGGTAGAATAAAATGTCAGGGTGCTCAATACGAAAAAAAAATCATTATTTTACATATAAGAACCACCCTAATTATATATATATATAATATAATATACCTATTCATATATATATATATATATATATATTTAAAAAAAATTATTATTCCTAATTGTTATTATATTTTGTTTTGTATAATATCTAACATTAAACCAATGCACTTTTTAAATTTTTCAAGTAAATGTTGTATAATCTACATAGGTAATATGTGATCTTAGCCCCCTCCCCCATACGAAATTCCTGGCAACGCCACTGTACCTATGTAACTTATGGGAATATATTTTTCAAGTAGATAAATTTATATTATTTATTACATAATATTTTAAAATATATTTATTATATTAAGTACCTATATTATGTTGTTTAAACATGAAGAAAAATAAAAATGTTTATATTTAGGTATAGGTATTACGGTTACATAATCGCGACTGTTAATAGTGGTGTGTGCGGTATGATTGTGTATTGTACAGGATTCCCACGTATAATGATTTCAACTTACAAATTCCAAATAAATTTTCTATGTAGAAATATACAATAATGATGGTTTCCTATTATAAAATTATATTTTCGTATTACCTGTGTACTATCTATATAATATTTGCATACAAATAACAAACATTATTAAAATATACGTACATCTACCACATAATAACACATTAATAATGATAAGAAATCGGATATTTTTTTCAAAATAAATTCTGGAAAAGTTTAGTGATACCTTTATAGTATTATTTTATTACTTTTTTGTATTTCTTCCGTATAGAAAATGTAAATTTTCGTTCATGTATGTACAAATTTTACCACATTTTACGTATTCTGTTTTCTACTGCCACTGAGATGAGACAGAATATATAAATTTTTTATTATTTTAACCAAAGCTGGAATCTTATAAGTGAACAAATTTTTCTAGATTTTTATCCAAATTTTTTCAAATTTTATTTAAATTAATTTTTTTAATAGGCAATAAATATTTGAACACTTTTACATACCTTTTCACTTAAAATAAAAAAAATTAATATGAGCAATCAAAATTTGACTGATTCTAAAATTGAAATTTTACAAGTAATTTTAATAATTTAAAAAAAATTTTAATCAAAGCATGTTCTCACATCAATAAAGTATTGGATAAAAGTAAAAAAAGGTTTAAAAATATGAATAAATAAGAATATTTTAAATATTCGAAATTATTTATATTACAATGATTTACAAAATTAAAAAACAGACTTTATTGAAAATATTAAAAATTAGGCTAGGCAATCAAAATATAATAAAAACGAACAATAAAAGCATCGTGTATGAAAAAGTTTAATACGCTAATTCAATATATTTATTTCATAGGTCATAGATCATATTATAATTCTTATAAATAGCAGTTAATTATTTAAAACGCAATAAAATCGGTAATACGTATAAATGATAATACGTGTTGGAATAAGTTTCTTTATAAGTTTTCTTTATTGGATAGTTACTTATAACAAAAGTATACAGATATACCAGAAATATTAATATTAAACGTAAAAATATATTGTAATTTTCTAATATATGATAGTTATATACATATATATATATATATATATATATATATAGGTAATAATAATATAAAAACAAAAGAAGATATAGGTACATATACAATTATAAAAATTACAGAGAATAATACCTTATTTTATACCAAAAAATAATAATTTCAACATATTAATATATGAAAATTAAATTTTACTGAATAAGTAAAATAAGTAAAAACAATGATCAAAATAGATAGTTACTTGAATAAAAATCTCCCAAGTCATAGTTAATTTGTTTGTGTTAACATCTAATTAATGCCCTAAAAATCCTAAAAATATTCCTAAAAGGAAATGCATTGATGATCTAAAAGATACGAAAATACTCTTAAGGCGGCTCTCTGCGGGCGTGTTTTAAGGGGTTATTGTATAGGCAATTTTCGAACAATGTGAAAATGCCGTGTATGTGTGTGCGTGTGTAAATTAATATTAGTGTGTGTAAGCCCCGCATAAATAGCGATAACAAAAATAATTACCGTGGTCGACAGCGACGGGCCGGCTAAACATAA
>JAIPRL010003700.1:0-37029 GCA_025469235.1 Pemphigus obesinymphae | reverse complement strand
CAAAACGATTTCGCTCAGAATTTAGCAATAGCAGTTTTTAGTCGTCTTTTCCACAAACAATTGTTCAATCAACTAGATTACCATACTTTTGATTCTGAAGAAAACCATATCACTATATTAATAAAAACTAAAGCATTATGTTTCGTTAAAATAAGAAACTTTCATGAAATAAAAAAATTTTTAAATAATAAGCTTTTATCAGTTTTTTCTACTATTATAATTGGGCTTTGCCACTCACTTGGCTCTGTACATTTTTCAATTACTTTTAATTTACACATATTAGTTAAAGCTTCTTTTAAACTATTTATTATTTTGTATGGTACTCTCCTAGATGGGACTGATATTGGAATTGCATTATCTTTTAATTTTATAGTAATTTTTTCCGGAAATTTACCAAGACCGCTAAAAACATCATAATTATTTTTAATAAACACCTCTCTTTCACTATCACACTTTTTTATTTCATTCATTTAATTCATATTATACTTTAATTTCACACAATCGTTTAATCCTAAAATTGGTAATTCATCATAATTAACTACCTCAAAGTATGTACATTGTACATATTTCATTATATTTATTTCTTACAGAAACTTTAACTTTACCTAATTCTATTTGAGATCCCACAAATATTCTAATTACCACTGTACTTTTTTCTAATTTCTTTTTTAATTTGTTAAATTGTTTCACAGGTAATACATTAATTGTGCTCCCGTATCTAATTTTATCACCATTTCTTCATTATCTTCTTTTACAATATCTGTCCAATTTTTACATTTTTCTGTTTCAATAGTATTTAATGTTAAAAACGATACCTCTTTTTCTTCATTCATTTGTATCTCATTAACTATATTAATAGTAATTAACTCATTAACCCTTATTACATTTAACAGCAAAATGATTTCTTTTTCCACATAAATTAAATTTTTTTCCATATGCTGGACTCTGATTTATACTATGATGCTTTCCCCATTTAAAACAGTTAAACATTTTTACATTATGATCAACATACTCACTATTACCTCGATTTTCACTGCCATGACCACCTTGTCTGTATTCTTGTCTTGCTTGCATCCCTTTTTCTTTCTTGTTAGAATCACTGTACTGTTTCTTAATTGAACTTGTTCTTTGATTCCATTTGTTACCCTTTCCGATCTGATCGATACTTGTACAGTTTCCTTTTGTACCAGGCGACAATTTGCTTCCGCTTGCTCAATTGATTGGCAATACTTAATTACTTTTGCCAGTGGTAGATCTTCACGTAGCAACCTTGCTTGTAGACCTTTGTCTTTTATTCCTAGAACTACTTGTGTTCGCAGAAGTGCTTCTTCACTTTCACCAAATGAACATGATTTTATCAGTTCTCGCAAGTTAGCGTAATACTTATCAAATTGTTTGTCTTCACCTTGTTTTCGTGTAAAGTACTTACAGTGTTCCATGACTTCATTTTTCCTGGGGACACAGTATTCTTCAAAATGTTTAAATATATTTTCAACAGTGACTTCATTAATTTTGAACGAATTGTATAATTTCAACGCATCTGCTCCTAGTAAAATTAGTAATCGTGCCACTTGAACGTCCTTGCCTTTAGTATTAGTTTCAGTATCAACAAAATATACCTCAACCTCTTGTTTAAATAATTTAAAATTATCATTTAAATTTCCTGTTAGTTTTAAATTTGCTAGCCTGTTGAAATCCATATTTTCATCTGCTTCACTTTTTTATCCAGTTCAATCCACTTGATCTTGGTTGGTTTTAATTATTCATATCCTTCCGACTGCGCCATGTTTTATCTTTTATTTATTAATTCAACAACATATTTAATTATTAAAGATATACTTACTCAATTTAATTCTTTATATACAAATTTAATATTTTCATGCCTTGTGCATGTGCTATCTAACAACATGATACAATATGATGTGATAAGATGCATTTACGATATTGATAGTGCGCTACAGTGTTACAACATATACAACACTTATTGCTAAGAAATGCCAAATATTATCAAAGATAGGCAATATTATGAAAAAAATTAGCTGAAATTATAGAGAAAGAAAAGCAATTACCAGCTTGTCTATGCATTAATATACCAGATTTGTCAATTAATAATAACACTACAAGTAAGTTCCAAATAAATTATAAACTTATGATTAATATGAAATGAAGTATTATTTTATTTATTTTATAGCTTCATTTAATACATACACACAAAATTTAACATCAAAATCTACAGCTCGACGTTCATTGTTTTTAGACCATTCTTATGAAATATCTCCGATAAAATGTAAAAAACTTATACGAAATACTTTTCAGTGAAAACATACAATTCAACTTAAAACTAAAAAAAAAATAAAGAAATGTAACCGCCAAATATTAAAAAATTTAAATTACTGCTTAGGGAACTTAAAACGAAATGTGATCTTCATGAAAAAGTTTCACTATATATTGAAGATAAATTTCCAATGGCTATGACTGAGATATTTAATCGTCCAAATAATAAGGGCAGCAGAAAAAGTTTTTCACCAGCATTAAAGGCATTTGCATTGACACTTAATTGGTGAGTGGAAGTAGTCATCTATGAAAGTGAATATCGCTGCCCAAACACTAAGTTCCAGTGTTGCAGATGCAATTGACTTTTGTCGGAACCTAAAAATGGAAGAATTTGAAAACAGCAATGCAACCACCGAGTTTATACGGATTATAGATCAATGGTTTGATATTTTGAATTCCAGAAATCCCCATGGCCATGGATCCAAGAGTCCTATAAAATGTTCAAATATTAGACAAATAAATAGATTTTTAAATGAAACAATATCATACATATCTACATTTACATGGGAACAAGGCCAAGGACTGATGATTCAACATTCCAAAAAAACGGGATTAATGGGCATCATCATAACGTCTATGAGTATAATACAAATATTTAATAATGTGGTCGTTGAAAATCCTCAGCAGTTTAGATATTTACTGTCATATAAACTGTCTCAGAATCATCTAGAATTGTTTTTGATTGCAATAAGGGCACGAGGAGATTGGTGTGTTAATCCAACACCAAAACATTATAGTGCTGCATTTAAAAAATTATTGATGCATCATTGTATCAAGTCTTCAGGTGGAAACTTTGGATGAAACATCAATTTTATTTACTACTCGGTCTCCAGTCGCTAAGTAAAATGATACATTGCCAAACATAGATACACTATCAATATCCAATGAACGAAAATTCAATGAGAGTACTGAAAATGAAGATGAAGATTTTGAAGAAAATGTATTAAATTCATTACCTCATTTCGACATTGATCAAGAAAAAGAACTGCAAAGGGATATTTTAGAAATGGGTTTGGAGATGCCACCAAATTATTTTGTACTTTCAGAATTTACTGAAAATGCAATTGCTTTAACTACAGGATACGTCGTACGAATGGTAATTTTTTAAATTATTTTTAACAGTTAAATCTAGAAATGAAGTTTAAATAATATTTTAGGTAAGAAAACGTATTGAGTGCCATCAATGCATTGCAGCATTATACAAAGGTGACTTCCACGATAATCGTATAAGTCTCATAATACAAAAAAATCGTGGTGGTCTTATAATACCAGCTAGTGATGTAATTTGCCAAATGACCGAACTTTTGTATCACCAAATTATACGCGAAATTTCAACATATAATCAAAACGATTTCGCTCAGAATTTAGCAATAGCAGTTTTTAGTCGTCTTTTCCACAAACAATTGTTCAATCAACTAGATTACCATACTTTTGATTCTGAAGAAAACCATATCACTATATTAATAAAAACTAAAGCATTATGTTTCGTTAAAATAAGAAACTTTCATGAAATAAAAAAATTTTTAAATAATAAGCTTTTATCAGTTTTTTCTACTATTATAATTGGGCTTTGCCACTCACTTGGCTCTGTACATTTTTCAATTACTTTTAATTTACACATATTAGTTAAAGCTTCTTTTAAACTATTTATTATTTTGTATGGTACTCTCCTAGATGGGACTGATATTGGAATTGCATTATCTTTTAATTTTATAGTAATTTTTTCCGGAAATTTACCAAGACCGCTAAAAACATCATAATTATTTTTAATAAACACCTCTCTTTCACTATCACACTTATTTATTTCATTCACTTCATTCATGTTATACTTTAATTTCACACAATCGTTTAATCCTAAAATCGGTAATTCATCATAATTAACTACCTCAAAGTATGTACATATTTCATTATGTTTATTTTTTACAGAAACTTTAACTTTACCTAATGATTCTATGTGAGATCCCCCAAATGCTCTAATTACCACTATACTTTTTTCTAATTTCTTTTTTAATATGTTAAATTGTTTCACTGGTAATACATTTAGTTGTGCTCCCGTATCTAATTTTATCACCATTTCTTCATTATCTACTTTTACAATATCTGTCCAATTTTAAAATTTTTCTGTTTCAATAATATTTAATGTTAAAAACGATACTTCTTTTTCTTCATTCATTTGTATCTCATTAATTATACCCCTATTACATTTTACAGCAAAATGATTTCTTTTTCCACATAAATTGCAATTTTTTCCATATGCTGGACACTGATTTATACTATGATGCTTTCCACATTTAAAACAGTTAAACATTTTTACATTATGATCTACATACTTACTATTAACTCGATTTTCACTGCCATGACCACCTTGTCTGTATTCTTGTCTTGTTTGTATCCCTTTTTCTTTCTTGTTAGAATCACCGAACTGTTTCTTAATTGAACTTGTTCTTTGATTTCATTTGTTACCCTTTCCGATCTGATCGACACTTGCAGTTTCCTTTTGTACCAGGCGATAATTTGCTTCGGCTTGCTCAATTGATTGGCAATACTTAATTACTTTTTCCAGTGGTAGATCTTCACGTAGCAACCTTGCTTGTAGATCTTTGTCTTTTATTCCCAGAACTATTTGTGTTCACAGATGTGCTTCTTCACTTTCACCAAATGAACATGATTTTATCAGTTCTCGCAAGTCAGCGTAATACTTATCAAATGGTTCGTATTCACCTTTTTTTCATGTGAAGTACTTATAGTGTTCCATGACTTCATTTTTCCTGGGGACACAGTATTCTTCAAAATCTTAAAATATATTTTCAACAGTGACTTCATTAATTTTGAACGAGTTGTATAATTTCAACGCATCTGCTCCTAGTAAATTTAGTAATCGTGCCACTTGAACGTCCTTGCCTTTAATATTAGTTTCAGTAGCGAAAAAATATACCTCAACCTCTTGTTTAAATAATTTAAAATTATCATTTAAATTTCCTGTTAGTTTCAAATTTGCTGGCCTGTTGAAATCCATATTTTCATCTGCTTCACTTTTTTATCCAGTTCAATCCACTTGATCTTGGTTGGTTGTAATTATTCATATCCATAAGACTGCGCCATTTTTTATCTTTTATTTATTAATTCAACAACATATTTAATTATTAAAGATATACTCAATTTAATTCTTGTATAACATTATTTAATAATTATTTAATAATAATTCTTTATATACATAATATAATATTTTCATGCCTTATGCATGTGCTAACTAACTACATGATGCAATATGATGTGATAAGATACATTTACGATATTATGATAGTGTGCTACAGTGTTACAATATACACAACAGTGTGTAATCATGGGGGGGATGAGGAATATTAAGGCTATGAGCTGCAATACGAAGGAATTTTCTCTCAACTGCAGCACAGGTACAAGTGGTGGAAGAATCCCAAAGAATACTGCCATATTCAAGTACAGGACGAACCAGGGCACAATATAGTGCTTTGAGGAGGGATAGAAGGTGGAATTCAGAAGAGGAGCGAAGGACAAAGCCAAAAATCTTAAGCGCCTTGTAACAAATGTCTGCAATGTGCTTACTGGGGAAAGGTTTCGGGTGAACCTAAAACCTAGGGCAAGGATGAAATCGCTTGGGGGTTTAACTTTAACACGCGTAGTATAGGAGTTAATGACGTTTTTTGAGTTTTATAAAAAAATAAGCAATATTTCTAACCTTAACTTATTATATTTTTTGTAGGTTGTAAAATTATGCATAAATTAATGGACATACAGGAGATACCTGTATATGTACACTTTACTTATTATTATTATTATTATTTATTATTAATTAATTTAATCTTAAATGTTATCATATAATGTAACTATAAAGATACAACTAAAAAAAACAAAATAACTTACTAAACATTTTAATTTATTATTTAATAAGTAAGTACTATATAATTAATTATTATATATTTATAGTTATGTATATTGTATATATTTATTATATATTTTACCTTGTATCTTAATTATATTGCAATAAATGTAATATTGCATCAAATGTGGTTTATTCTATAGAAAAAAAATATAAATTAAAAACCTATTCATATTAGGTACTAATTTTATATTGAATAAATTAATATATATATGCATATTAGAATTATTCAAATTACAAAGGTAATCTTGAGGGATTCTGTAAGTTACATGTATAGGAATTGATATACAATTGTTATATTTAACTGATTGATTTCGTTGGCATAAAAATGAGTAATCCACAATAAAAGGGGGTTGGAAATGCCAATTTTACAAAGTTTATGAATTAATAGTTAATGGATATTTTATACTATATTAATGTTACATACTTACTTTTTACACAAAGCTGTGCATTACCGCATAAATTAATTAAAGTTAGTTAAACAGTGAAGGTATTTAGAGTTTAATATTTAGAAAATTTTAAAACTCCAATGATAGTGTCTTTAAAATAATGTTATTCTATATAGAATTACTTAGACATTATAACAACACATTAAAACCACTTTGAAACGATTTTTTTTCTGTGTGTGCTTTGTGTCCTCCAAACTATTCTTCCCTTTAATTTCAATAATAGATGTTTTATCCCTAAATTGTACCTATTTAAACGTTAGACTTTATAATTATAATTTCAAATATTACCTATAATATTTCTTTAATATCATATTATATATTTTTCTGTATTTCGATTATAGGGAAAATCAAAAATTATTTAAAAAGATTTAAATTTTTATAGAATTGATTTAAAATCTGACAACAGTAAAGTTTATGATATATATATTCAAGAATATTAATTTTTCAATTTGTGAAAATTCAGTTTTCAATATATAATTTTTTAGTCTACCAAATCAAGAATACTTAATTATTTCTCTTATTTCTATTTCGCATATACTTTTTTATAATACAGTTTTTACTAGAGAATAGAAATGTTTATGATACATTATATATTTTAGTTTACAATATATTATTTTTAATTCATAAACATTATTTTCACGTTTGTATAGAAATTGTTCATTTTATTACAGACATGATTTTTTTTTTCATTTTCCCATAATTCATTATTTTATATTTTATAAAATTCATATCTTTATTATTTTTACAATATTCCTAAACTATTAAACCGAAAATCTGTGATTGATTATATAGGTATATTTCTTTTTACATTTCTTAAAATAAATAAAGTAGTATTTTTCACATATGCAACACTAGAGATATATATTACATATCAGTTTAATGGCTAAATATGGGTAATTTTTAATCAATGCTATTACCCATTATATTTCATTAAACTGAATGATAATTGAACATAATTTTGTGTCTTTAAATATATACATTTACGATTGGGTACCATTTAAAAAACATACACACGACATAACATATTTTATATGTTCATTATTAGAATAATATATGTAAAATTTCATTGAGGTACTCACCCTCTTTCATGTATTTCTAGGGATGAGACAATAGCCCCAGCCCTAAAATATATTAAAAATTATATATTATAAATTGTTATAAATAAAATTGATTGTTTATAAAATAAATTAATCAAATTATATTTGGTTAATCGCGAAAACACACCTAAACTTAAACACATTTTTATCTATATACATATAGGAGACCGCCCCTATTCATTCATCAACGCCCAGACCAAACCGCGAGGTCTAGAGACTTGAAATTTTGTACAGAGGTTCCTTAAGCAATGTAAAGGTGCACTAAGAAAGGATTATTCAAAATTGTATTTTTTTCCCGACTGTGAATCGCTGTTTATCAGTGTAGTGATAGTGATAATAGTACGTGGAATTCACGATTTAATAATAAATATAAAATAATATAATAAATATAAAACCAGTCGAAGTTATCGGCGACCCACGATTGCAACACACAATAGGTACCGGCGGGAGACGGTCAAAGTACAAAGATAACGTGAAATGGTGAATACGTGCTGCGTTCATTTACTATCGATCGTCGGCCAATTCCCCCCCCCCTCCTCACTGACCGATCAGCCACCGTTGTCGCCGCTGTCGTCTGACGTATTTCATTTCCATTGCATCTTGCGGCTATTAAACACGTATTTATTCGAATACGCTTTGAAAACTGTTTGATCGACGTGAGCTTCACAGATTATTAACGCATCTTAACACATTGGAGTTTGGTTAGTTATTTTCGTGCGGTACACGAATTATAAAATGCATGCGTCTGTATAAAACGGCGTTCGAAAGTAAATTTTGATTAATATACAGACAGACACGACATAACACGACAGTAAACTGTTGTGTTTATAAAACGAATATTTTTTTTAAATCTTTAATTACTTAAAAGGTGTTGTGGACTGTGGTTGATTTACAATTTTGTTGCTTAATCATTTGCAACAGCGAGTGACCTGTAAACGCGCAATTGTCGCAAACGCCTTGAAAACCGTTTGGTCAACGTCAGCTTTTTAGCACATAAAATTCGGTTTGTTATTTTCGTGCGGTACATGAATTACAAACCGCGTGAGTTTATATAAATTGGCGTTAACTGAATTGATCACTTAATTATAAAACTTTTTTCATTAAAAATATTTAATATGACATTAGAGATTTTAAATGTGAATGGGGAAATGGTATCTCACATCGTTGTACCTATTACAGGAGATGGTGCCTGTTTATTTAATTCGCTCTCCTATCTTATGTACGGCACTGAGTAAATGGCCAGAGAAGTACGCAAGCTTATTGTGAGCCACGTAACAAAAAATTGGACGGAGTTTTCTATCATGTCTCACGACAACAATGGGGACAACTATATGAGTTCCGCTGAGTATTTAGCTGACATGTCTCAATTATATACTTATGGTGGTTTATGTGAATTGGTGGCCGCTGAACAATTGTTCTACTACGTTTTTGAAGTTTACTGCAATTATCAGCTCTATGAGCGTTTTGGTATTGAAGGTTACCCTGTGTTGAGGATACGTTTTACGCTAAATCTCTCTAGGGGCCATTTTGATGTCTACCTGCCACATGAGTCAGAAATATTGATCCCTCAGAGAGACTCCACATTACAGCAATCACCTTTCTCTTTATCCATGAAGAAGCCTGTAAAACGCCGTGACAGATACACTGGCAATATAAGAAAAAAACAACTTCAAAACGCGGCAAAGACATATGCACTTCGTAATCCTTTAGTGAACAAATCTGCAGTTGCCAGGTACCAGCTAGATAATCCTGAGGTAGGCAGAGCTGCTAGGTCTCGATATGAGCATACTAATCTTCGCCGAAAAGTTGAAAGACTGACACTTCCATGGAAAATAATGGTAAACTCAGGAATGGCGTACAATCCTGACCTGGCTTATGAGGCAGATAAAACTATAGCTCTTGGTTCCATGCACCAAAAGTGCAATTACTGCAATGCTCTAAAATGGAAAGAAGAAACCCCCGGAATGTGCTGCAATAATGGCAAAGTGCAGCTTCCATCTTTTGAACATTTGCCGGAACCTCTCAACAGCCTGCTTATGGATAGACACCATCATAATCATTTTATGGAGCTTTTACGAAAATACAATGGTTGTTTTCAAATGACATCATTCGGGGCTAAAAAAATTGTAACAGAAGGATTTATGCCTACTTTCAAAGTTCAGGGCCAGGTGTATCATTTGGTAGGGAGTCTCATGCATAAACCTGATCAGAATGCCCAATTTTTACAAATTTATTTTGTAGGTGAAGATGAGAGGGCAGTACGCTTAAGGTGTGCCAATTTTCCTGACGTCAAACCAGGGTTGGTCACACAATTGCAAAGCATGCTCCATGAAAAAAACAGTTATGTCAAACAATTTAAGACCACGATTAATGTAGTGCAAAAGAACTGTAAAGAATTTAAAGTGGTCATCCGTGCAGACAGAAAACCTACTAATGCTCATGTCGGCCGCTTTAACGCACCAACACAAAATGAAATAGCTCTGGTAATTGTAAGTCAGCAATTTGAAAATAGAGACATCGTACTTCAAAGTCACGATAATAAACTACAGCGTATCAGTGAAATTCATCGAGCATACGACGCTCTGTAGTATCCACTTATGTTTTGCCATGGCGAGGACGGATACTCTATTGACATAGCATTGTGTAATCCCATTACGAAATTGCCGCTTGAAAAAAAAGTTTCTGCGGCTTCCTTTTATGCTTACCGAATTATAATTAGGCAAGATGAAGTTAACCATATTGTATACTTCCGCTCCCTCTTCAGTCAATTTTTGGTCGATATGTACGCAAAAATTGAAACTGAAAGGTTGAATTTTATTAGGAATCATCAGAAAGAGCTAAGAGCTGAGAACTATATTCATCTCAAAGATGCTGTGGGAAGGAATGATGTTAATGCAAATGATTTAGGTCAAATGGTAGTACTTCCTTCATCATTTACGGGCGGACCTAGGTATATGTATGAACGAACTCAAGATGCCATGACATAAGTCCACGTACATGGTCGCCCTGATCTATTCATCACTTTTACATGTAATCTTACTTGGAAAGACATTATAGATGCACTGTTTTCTGGGTATAAGCCGCACGATCGTCATGACATTATAGCGAAAGTATTTCATATTAAAGTAAAGAAATTAATGGCACTCTTGACTAAAGGAAAATTATTTGGAGACGTACGGTGCTATATGTATTCTGTGGAGTGGCAAAAGCGAGGATTGCCTCACGTTCACATCTTACTTTGGCTACAGAATTGAATTTCATCAAACATAATTGATAATGTCATCAGTACCAAAATACCAGACCCCGAACAAGATCCTCTTTTATATGACATCGTCAAAAGTAACAAGATTCATGAACCCTGTGGCAGCTTAAACCCTAATGCTCCTTGCACGAAAGAAAATACATGCAGTAAAAGATACCCTAGAAAACTTTGTCGAGAAACACAGACAGAAAACGACGGATATCCAGAGTACAAGAGGAGGTCTACAAATGACGGTGGTTTCACTGTAAGAATTAAGGGACTTGATTTAGACAACCGTTGGGTTGTGCCTTAAAACCCAGTCTTATTACGTACTTTCATTAGTCATCTAATTCTGTTAAGTGTATTAAGTACATCTGTAAGTATGTAAACAAGGGCAGTGACCAAGCAGCGTTTGCGATAGAAAACCAGAAGGATGAGATTACAATGTACGAAAGTGGTAGGTATATCAGCAGTGCCGAAGCAGTATGGAGAATATTATCATTTTCCATTCATGAACGATATCCTACGGTTTTTCATCTAGCCGTACACCTTGAGAATGGTCAGCAAGTATACTTCACCCCTAATAACTTGGCAGAGAAGCTCAATAATCCTACTAAGACTACGCTTTTAGCATTTTTTGAGTTATGCAAAACTGACGTTTTCGCAAAAACCCTCCTTTATTCGGAAGTGCCTTCTTACTTTGTATTTAAGAATAATAAGTTTCAAAGAAGGAAGCAGGGAAGGAATGTAGATGGCTGGCCAACCGTAAAGAAGGACGATGCATTAGGAAGAGTGTATACTATCCATCCATACAATACTGAATGCTACTATCTTCGTATGCTTCTTCATGAAATTAGAGGACCAACATCTTTTTCAGACCTAAAGACTGTTAATGGTATTTTCCATAATACATTTCAATCTGCCTGTAATGTGTTAGGTTTGTTTGAAGATGATAATCACTGGAACAATACGTTAAATTAATCTTCTTTGAGTGATTCTCCTTCCAAGCTGCACGAACTATTTACTGTGATGTTGGTATTTTGTCAACTATCGGATCCTTTAACTCTTTGGGTTACACATAAAAACAAGCTTTCAGAGGATATTATCCGACAAATGGACAGATATTTGCAAGGTCATGCTGACCAAAAATATGAGGCTCACAATAAATGTTTGATACAAATTGAAAATGCAGTGCTTGCTGTAGGAGGTCAGAGTATATCAAATTATGGGCTACCTCAGCCAACAAGGACAGAAAATAACTTCGAAAACATAGTCTATCAGAGAGAGATAAACTACGACCTGAATACCTTGGCAAAAGTAGTAGTGAGCAACGAGGGCTTACTGACAAACGAGCAATACAATGTCTATAGTCGGATAATGCACAGCATTAAATCAGATACTGGAAAATTTTTTTTTTTAAATGCTCCTGCAGGAACAGGAAAAACTTTTCTTATAAACTTGCTTTTAACAAAAGTAAGGAGCAATCGTAGCATTGCTTTGGCTGTTGCATCTTCTGGCATTGCTGCTACACTTTTGGAGGGGGGGGAGGAAGGCCCATTCAGCATTCAAACTTCCTCTTGATCTCATTAACATAGAAACGCCAATGTATAATATACCAAAACAAAGTAATATAGCCAAAGTGCTTCGCAATTGTAAGTTTATTGTTTGGGATGAAAGCACTATGGCGCATAAAAGAGGTTTTGAGGCACTTGATAGATTTCTTAAAGATATAAGAAATAATAATGAAGTGATGGGAGGAGTAACTGTTCTTTTAACTGGAGACTTTAGGCAAACTCTACCAGTTATACCAAGAGGAAATCGAACAGATGAATTTAAGGCTTGCATAAAAGCTTCTTATTTATGACCGTTAATAGAACAACTTTTTCTCAACAAAAATATAAGGGTCCACCTGGGAGGTGATGTCACAGCTGGAAAATTCTCTGAACTTCTACTCAAAATAGGAGATGGAGATTTTCCCGAGTTAGCTGGGAAGTTGATTATCACTAAGGATTTAGGTTTAGTAGTTTCAACACTACAAGAACCTACAGTTCAAATTTATATAATATATACTCGTATTATTTAGGAATTTAAGTCATAAGAGATAATTTTTGGTTTAAGACTACAATTTAATACAATGTCAGTTTTATACAGACGCACGCATTTTGTAATTCGTGTACCGCACAAAAATAACTAACCAAACTCCAATGTTAAGATGTTAAGATGCGTTAATAATCTGTGAAGCTCACGTCGATCAAACAGTTTTCAAAGCGTATTCGAATAAATACGTGTTTAATAGCCGCAAGATGCAATGGAAATACGTCAGACGACAGCAGCGACAACGGCGACAATGGTGGCTGATCGGTCAGTGGGGGGAGGGGAGGGGAGTATGGCCGACGATCGACAGTAAATGAACGCAGCACGAATTCACCATTTCACGTTATCTTTGTACTTTGACCGTCTCCCGCCAGTACATATTGTGTGTTGCAATCGCGGGTCGCCGATAACTTTGACTGGTTTTATATTTATTATATTATTTTATATTTATTATTAAATTGTGAATTCCACGTACTATTAGCACTATCACTACACTGATAAACAGCGATTAACAGTCGGGAAAAAATATATATTTAGCTTTATAAAATCTATACAAACTTTTAAAAAAACCCCTTTTACCCCTTAGAGTTCGAATTTTGACAAATCCTTTCTTAGTGCACACTTACATTGCTTAAGGGACCTCTGTACAAAATTTCAAGTCTCTAGACCCAGCGGTTGGGTCTAGGCGTTGATGAGTGAATAGGGGCGGTCTCCTATATGTATATAGATATACATATCATGTTTTATTGCAAAAAGCCTATTGACGTTAATTCTAATAAATAAAAATAAATTAAATTAAAAATTAAAAATTATATTGGTATCATAGGTAGTAAATAATCTTCATTATCCATGAATGGCTTAAGCCTAAAAAAATATGGTAATATATTGACGAAATAAATGCAATACGGATAAATTTTCATTATTTGGTAGTTGTTTACATTTAGTTTTATTAGTGTAATGGCAATTCGTGTTTTACTTCCATCACTAACCACTATATTTTGAATTTTCTATTGCAATCGTTTTTGTTCGCATTTTAGTTTAGGTAATAGGAGTTTAAGAGTATAAACTTTCTGATAGGAAATTTATTGTAATTGGTACTTTAAAGTTTAAATAATCTATTTTCGATTTACTCAGTAGTATTATAATTCAAAAAAAATAATTATGTTAGATTTAAAATTAACACAATAAAATGTTAGAAACTTTTGGCCAATTTTCAGTTGTTTATAAAGAATTTCAAAATTTAATTCTTTTTATATGTATTTATACACTTTTAAGTATAAGTTTTCTGGTAATAAGTTTCCCGATAGAAAATTATTTATATTTATATTTTAAAGAAGAAAATTTTAAATTTTTCTAGTAAGTAGTTTTTTTAAGTAAATAGGAAAACTACCGAAAATTTATATAAATCAGATTATAATAACGCCAGGCTTAAAAATTATAACATTAATTGACAATAGCAATCGATGTATTGACATGTAATTAACAAGATACAATTTTCAAAACTTTTCGATCACTTATCAGTAATTTATATAAAAATTTGTTAAAATATATATATATATATGTATATACACATATATAAATACTGCCTTTCGGTCTACATTTACAGCTCCCTCAATAATATACTTAAAAGGAAATTGTTTAATTCTTTTGAAAGAAGAATGCCTTAACTATTATTGTAAAAAAAAAAATGTGGTACATTAAGAAAGAGCTCTTCTGAAAACTCGTCCACCACGTGCGGGTTTGAATTATACAGCATTATCAAAATAACATGGTATGCCGTATACGTGTATGATAATAGCACAAAATAGATATAGTCAGAAAGAACACTTTAATGTAAACAAAAAACCAATCGGCCATTTATAGTGGTATATAATATATATTTTTACCAAAAAAAAAAAAAAGGACGGACTGGTCCTGAAATCAATATATATTATATGTACAATATATTACCCCACAACTACCCAGTTAGCTGCCTGTCATCCAGACGACAATAATATGTACATAATACATCGCACATAAGACGAATGAATTCTTAGTATCGTTATTATATATAATAATATATATTATCGAGATGTTGTATAGTAAACATTAAAATTCGTATACCACAATAGCGATTAGATATAAGTTATATAATATAACCAACTTGTAAATAATTTTCTTCTCTACATTTTTTATCTAAAACTATTTATTGTATGACTAATAAAAAGCGAGATGTTCAAAACAAGGCCATTTTAGTGACCTTTGACCTCGAATAGCCTTTAACGCGTATATGATATCCAGGTCGACTTTTTACACATAGTTTATAACCAAGTGTACCAAGATTCAGCTAGGTGGGAATTTTTCCCAGCTGAATCCCCTTTTTCGCTTAATATGACTGGACTATATAATTATATATATATAAACACACTGAGATTTTAGGCGGTGCTTGTGCGCCTGTATTCCTTAACACTAGCCGCTACTGATATTAATGCAAATATATATTGTGGAACTACGGCCCAAATAAAACTATTGAAGAACTATAGAAACTGAAAAAATATTTATTAATAAAAACTAAATAAGTACACAATTATTGTAATTTAAGGACGGCACCCTGCGGGCTAGTTTTAGGTACACAATAAAAAGACCATTTACATATATGCATCGTATTGATTGAATAATCCATAAGCAGATTTTGAAAATGTATTCAAATTTGTTAATTTTTTTTTTCTTTTTTTTTTAATTGTTTTATAAAATTTAAAATTACTAAATATTAGTTGAGTTAATACTAAAATATTGGATATAAAAATTGGAAAAGTAAAAAGGTCGATTACAAAACTATTTTTTAATAAATTTAAATTAATTTTTCCAAATCCAAATTGGTCTATACAATGAATCACGACCATGGTCTAAACATGTATACTTTTTAGAGAAATTTCAAAGAAATTCAAGAAACATTGAGGATTGACTTGCGTGTGCCTGCATTATGTTATCTGTATGCTCAATGATGGTAATGTAGTAATTATAGGAGTAACAAGTAGCGGGGCTTATATATACTAATATTCATTTACACACACCCACACACCTAAGACATTTTTCTATTATTTTAAAAATGCCTATAAATGATCCATTAAAATTAGTTCACAGAGAACCGTATTAAAACATAATATGGTATTCCTTGCTTTGCTTTGCTTAAAATCTAAAATAATTCATAATATTAAATATAAATTCATAAATATTCATACAATCATACCTAATGTCAGATTATCATCCAGTCCCAAAACTTTAGATACTCTGAGTATTAACTGTTGCATGTGTGTACCATGATTAAATTGTATTACTTCTTTGATTTTAATTTCTTTCGTATCGTCGTCATCGTTAATTTTTTGAAATTGTGATATCTATAAACAAAATATTATTGATTATATATATATATATAGAACTATAGAAATAATAATTTATGTAGATATCTGAAATACGTTTAATCTCTTATCGTCTTTATTCATTATAGGTACTGTAACATCCGCATTAAAGGCAGATCGTAAAAAATAAAATGCGCTGTCCCTACATCGAGGTTTAGACGATGACAATACCTGTAAAATTAATTTAATTAGTAATTAGTATTTACCTAATAATATATTCTATGTAAACTGTATTCCAGATATTACAAGTAAATTACATTAAAATTCGTGGAATTATATGATTCATCAAATATATCTTTGTACACATCTTTTAATCTAAATCCCAAAGATGACAAATCTTCAACACCTTGACTATTGAGTTTATTATCATCGTTTTCTGTTAAATTAAATTTCCAGCTTTTTATCGCATCGATATCTTCTTTGCACAATGTGGAATTTTCAGTTATTTTGTTTGTGTACAGTTTTAAATTGGATATTTTCTTGATAACTTTAGCTGGGGGATGTCGCGTACCATGCCTGGATAACAGCCATACTTGTAATGTCTTGCAATCTAATGAAAAACGTATTTAATTAATTAATTATAATTTATATTACATATGTAACTATGTATAGATATGTAATTAATAGCCAATAAGTCTATTTTTGTGTTCAACCCGAGGATTTAAAGTATTAGCTTATATTTTGGTGTTGAGTTACTTGTAGAATTATTTATATATATAAATAACTACTCATGTAGTTGTTTAATACTGAAGATGAGAACATTGTTTTCGAAATACGTATTTGTTAAATAAAAACAAATTATTTTGTAGAAACTAGGTATTTATTTATATAATATTAGCTTAGTTTAATAACTTTATGGATAATTTTATTATTAATTATTATTTCTTGTATCTTCCCTGTCACCTATTTATATCTTATAGTAGATTTTTGGATTACTCAACTTTTCAATATCTTATTTATTTCGTTTTAAGTAGACAATTTTACTCGTTCACTTTATGTCTTTGTAATACCTAATAGGACTCCTGCTTATCCTCACTTCTACTAATTTATAAGTGCATAGTCCATTTTAGATATAGTTGCAGTTTGTTTTTATTCGAAGAATTAGTCAAATCATCCATAATGAACTAAAGAAAACCACACACCGCTGATTTTCCGCGCGTGAAACATACTTCAGGAGATGCATATCTATAGAAAATGAAATTATTTTAGAATATAATAACCGATTTTTTTTTATTATTATTATTATTAAAAGAGTCACAGCCATTATCAATACAGCTCAACTATTATTTTATACAAATAATTACAATATTGAATATAACAAAACAAACCTAAATAAGTATAACAATGAATTTATACTAAAAAAATAAAAATAAAAGCATACATGTAAAACTGAAATAGTATTGAAAATACATTAAAAACAAATAAAGAGAAGAAAAAAACCTTAAAATACATAATATAAAATTATGGGGTACTCCATATAATTTATAATTACTAACAAATAAAAGAAAAATAAATAAATAACTTAAATCTATAATTGATGTAGTATAGTGTATTACAATGAGAGATACCATTATAACCTAAATTAAATACGGAAACCAGACTTGAAAATAATTTTAGAACTAGAGAAATAATTATAGGAGGAAAAGAACCGAGGATCACATTCAATTCCCAAGTGACCCCCAATCTCCCCAATGAAGCTCTCATGAAAGATGTTTCTCTCAGCCACAAAAGCAGAAATTTTAATAATAAAGAATATGACGTGCGTCACAGTCGGCCTAATAACTATGTCATGTACAAAGAGAAGGAGAATTTAGAGATAAATGGAAAACATGAAGAGGAAGTAAATTATGACCAATTCGTAATTTTGAAAAAGAAATTATTTGAGATCTGAAGATCTCGAGACCATAAAACCATGGTCTCTTAGAAATAATAGGAGTAATTCTTTTGTGCCATAATGATACTTTATAATTTGGGTCATGCCATTTGTTATTCCAAGCCTTCCAAATAATTTACCGGGAATGTGGAATAATATCCGTGAAAGGAATTTTGCAACCCAGGGAATTACTAATTTTTTAGTCTTTCGAAAAACGATCTGCAATTTCACTTCATTAATTCCGATATGTCCCGAAATCCATAAAAACTTCACCATCTAATAGACTCTGACAACCTAGACTACAAAGAACGAATTTGATGATTAAAGGCAGGTAATTTTTATTATAAAAATAATTAAAGATCATAAGATGATCTAAATTTTTACATGAGTAATTTTAAATTAATTTATAAGACTTTAAAATATAAAATTCCGGAAAATTCAGCCTTATAACTTGACTTGGAAATCTTATAATATAATATTATATTGCTCATGTAAATACTTAGATTATTTTGTAATGTTTAAATTTGTATAGATATCATCAAATACTAAAATCACTCAATTTCTCAAAAACGTGCATCTCCCGAAACACGTTTTGCCTCGTTTTCAACAATTATTTATTAATACTTTAAAATAAAAATATTTTACTGTTATAGGATTATTTTTAATTACTTCTGAAATGTATTAAAACATTTTCAACCGTGAGATTTTCAATTTTCTAAATATATCCATAAAATGGCCTATACAGAATCTTTTAAAGAGGTGACTTCAATTTTATAATAATAAATTATTTATCATTGCTTTAAAATGCAATACGATCACCATCAGTATGATATCCAACGAATACAGTGCTTCCACTTTATACTGACCATTAACGAACGTTTTAAATACACTTTTGTAATACAATTTATTCTAATTAACAATGCTGATCAATTTAATGATTCTTTTAAACTGAGTTAATTAAGTTAATAAAAAAAAAAATAGAAAAAGTTAATGTAAAGTCAATTATATTTTTTAATGATTTAGTTAAGTTAATTTTTTTACGAGTCAAGACCACATTTGAGATACATAATATAATTAAGTATCTATTATTTATTTAGTTATAAAATATTATTATAATTAGTTATTTATAAAATTAATTTATCACTAATCATGAAGAACACTGTAGTCTTGTGAATGATCGCTACTTGATGGATGGCAATTTTAACTCGGGGTACAATATACATAAATATAAATAATAATATAAATTTTAGCCTTTTTAAATGCGAGTATATATAATTTATAAAGCCTGCTACATATATAGTATATACATATATAGTACCATAACTACTCATTCCGTTCAGCGCTGTCGTAACGAACACACGTACATCGTCCTCGTTCACTCCGCTGCACACCTCTCTCGACTACGTCGACCAACCGCGCCATCGGGACACCGTGCCTTCCATTGGAAGTTACTGCATCGTCAACATTGACCAATCAACGACTTCGTTTTTACAGCAGGCTCCTGGCCATAGTAAGTTGCGCTCGCGCGGCCGTAGTGCGACCCCCCAAGGGTAGACGCACGCGGTCATCCAACTGCTCCCCCACCAATCACTCACTTTGCGCTACAGGCCAACTTCCCTACATCGATCCCGAACCGTTGAGAATCAGGCTCCCAAATGTCCCCCAAAATCACTCGCCAAACTTCAAAACTTCGATCCACCGAACCAAATCCATCAACGCTAGACACCAAGGGTAACTCAACATCACCCACCTCACGTTTAGAGAAAAGTTAAACTTAAACAAAAGTTCAGTTAAACGCAAGAACAAAAGGGAGAGAAAGATGCGTGAGTCAACTTCCCCACATCAAAATCAACACGTCAGCACCGGAAAAACCTCTCGTAGTCCATCAACTGAATCAAAAGCCCTATTCACATCGGATAACGATTTGTCGACAATCGACACTCATTCAGACACTCGCTCTCCAACACCAATCATTCCAGTAACCAAAATTCAGAATAAAAGGAATCCACCACCCATCATCTTGACCGTCGACCAATGGCGAGCAACCACTCAATTGATTATTAAAAACTTCCCTGAAGGCGCGTTAACCGCCAAATTCGTAAATAACAATATAAAGATTAATACAAACTCTATTACCACCTTCCGCAACGTACAACGTATTTTATAAGAAAACAAAATCAACTTCCACGCTTTCGCTTTCCTTGAAAAACGGACGTAAGTTACCCTTGTTCATGGTCACGTTACCAAACAATCCAGCCAACAAAGAAATCTTTGAAATTACTTCCATCTTCCATATTACAATTAGAGTTGAAGCTTATAGAACTTCGGGCCCTTCTCAATCCTTCTCTTGCCAAAGTTTTGGACACTCTTCTTCACACTGTAGCCACCCTGCTTGCTGTGTTAAATTTGGAAACTAACAGCCTACCAAAGAATGCCAAAAAACTCCAGAAGAACCACCGAAACGCTGTAATTGCTGAACACCCAGCAAAGAAAATACAAAGCCGAGATCATCATCCGAGATGACCCGTCTTCAAAAATCCCGTCAACCAACCTCTACATCTCAACCAAAAGAAATGTTTTGGAAGTCAGACTCGACAAAAACAACTCTGATTAACATAGTGTAAGAAACTATATTGAAAATTTCAAGCTCTACAGTTATAAAAATACAATCATCTTGGCCCTTACGGCCATGCTCGCAGTTATCCAAAATGTCTAACAACCTCAGAATAATTTACTGGAACTGCCAGGGCATAGGCCGTAAACGTTCCGAACTTCTTCATCTTAAAAATGAATTAAAAATAGACATCATCCTCTTAAATGAAACTCACCTTATATATATCATATAACCAATTCAACCTACCCAACTTTCAGACATATAGAAATGACCGAACATCAACCGGTCGAATGAATTGCGGTGGAACAGCTATACTCATTCGCCGCAATATTATCCACTATCCTATACAAATAACAACCACTTTTATCGAAAATACAATCATACACCTGGAACTAAACGGTCAAGAACTGAGAATCGGATCCATTTACAAAAGTCCAAACAAAACTCTACTCAACGCCGATTTAGACAAACTGTTAAACACCCCAACAAACACCATTATTGCAAGCGATCTAAACGCCAAAAACCCTATATGGCACAGTAACCTAGTCAATCCGGCAGGTAATACTCTTCAGGACCATATGGAACGCAACCATTATACTGTGATCGCACCAGACACCCCCCACTCATTTTCCGGGTATCCACCAATATAGACCGGACGTCCTTGATATATCATGAAAACAAACAACATACAATATACAATTAAAAACCTAAATCTCCTGTACTCAGACCACAACCCCGTTCTACTTAACATAAACGGCAGATCAAGTCGTACAGGTCCCCCCAAAATTCAAAGAACACTTATAAACTGGAACCGCTTTCAAATGACCGTTCATAAAACTATCACTGACCCAAACCCCAAGATCCTCTCAAAAAAAGAACTCGACGAAGCCACCATGAACATTGCCTCCAGATACCAAGAAGCACTGGCGGCCACATCCACAGTACTCAATACAAACTCATTCAAAGACCTTCCTCCTCACATTAATAAAGCGATCACCACAAAGAGAAGCCTTCGGAGAATTTGGCAACACACTAGGGACCCAGATGCCAAAAGGAAATTTAACCACCAAACCGAATTAGTCCGAAATATACTAAAAACCACCGAGCCAACGAATGGAACCAAGCCATAGAAAAAATTAAACCTAACGACCCAAAGATATTCAAGATCAACAGAAGACTAGAAGACTATTAACCAAAAAAAACAGCAATCTATCCTCTCCTCAGCCCAACAGGTCATATATTTAACCCAACCGAGAAAGCCAAACTTTTCGCCAATGAATTAGAAAAATAATTTTCTTGCCCCCTGATGATTCCACTACGAACAACTACGTAGCCATGAACACCAAACTTCTCGAAAAACCCCACCCAAAAGAAATTAATCACATTTCCCAGCAGAAGTCTGGAAAACCATAAAAACACTTCCGAAGAAAAAATCCCCAGGACCAGATGGTATCTCAAACTCGGCACTCTGAAACTCTCCAAAAAGAGCTGTTCTGCACTTAACAAAAATGTTCAACTGCTGTCTACGTTTGGAATATTTCCCTATTGCATGGAAACAAGCTACTGTTATTATGATCCCGAAACCTGATAAAAATCAATGTATACCAACAAATCATAGACCGATTTCACTATTGAACTCAATGGCTAAACTATTTGAGTCTTTAACTCTAGTATGCCTGAAGAAAACAATTCACCATAAAATTAGAAATGAACAGTTTGCTTTCCGTCAAGGCCATTCCATTACTATGCAACTAACAAAACTTGTTGATGATCTAGCAACTTCCACTAACAAAAAAGAGCGCACTGCCGGTGTATTTTTAGACTGTGAAAAAGCGTTCGACAAAATATGGCACCAGGGACTCCTATCCAAAATGATCGACATGAAAATTCCAATCCAACTCATCAATATAATAAAATCTTTTCTGGAAAATCGTCACTACAGTGTTAGGATAGAATATTCCCTCTCCCTTCAACATTCGATCTCGGCAGGTGTCCCGCAAGGCTCTTGCCTTTCTCCAACCTTCTTCTCAATCTATATAAACGACCTCCCTTCTTCACCAGGAACAAAAACATCCCTTTTAGCAAGCGATACTATGTTTTCCTACACTAGTATGGGAAAATATAATGTCGCCAAAAAATTACAAATTCACATCGACAAGGCCTCCATTTGGCTCAAAAACTGGAGAATCTCCATAAATCCAGAGAAGACAGTCGCTGTCTTATTCGGTTATAAGAATTCCTTAGATATTAAACCAATCCAAATAAACGGACAAAATATTAAATGGAAAAATTGTATTAAATACTTAGGCGTCACCCTCGATTCAAAACTAATTTTCAGCCAACACATATCAAATACTTGTAATAAAGCTCGTCAAATCAGAGCCGCCTTATATCCTATGTTAAATCACAACAGCCCACTACCTATCAAGGCCAAACTCAATATAATTAAAATGTATATAACCTCGATATTAACATACGCCGGTCCAGCATGGGGAACCATGATTAAAGATATTCACTGGAGAAAACTAGAGGCCCATACAATATGTTGCGATCCGCACCTCCATAAATAACCCCAATACGTTAGAAATGAGGTAATTCGTCGCTCAGTTAACATAAAATCCATAAATCAAATAGTCATAAACTCTTCCCACACAATGTTCCATAATACCACTACTTCCACTCAAGAACACCTCCGGTCTCTCGGCCTCGCAAACGCGACCGTCGATTTTTATTTTTAAATCCAAAGAACGGTAATCGAAAACCGGTAACCGAAAATGATATTTTGGGGTTTTAAATTTACCAGTAATCATTTTGTCATTACCCGTAATTGTAACAAAACCGATTTGTAAGCTGGCAAAATCCACGTTGAAAGTAACAAAAAAAAAAAATTATTATTTAGATACACATTATTATATTATCAATATTTAGTGGCGGCTCGTGGGCTTTAAAGGTGGGCGGGCGATTAAAAAGTATTTATTTTTGAAAAGCATAGAATACAATAATAATTATATATCAATTTAAAAGGTATTTATTAAACCAAGATATAAAAAAATAAATATATAAAAACGTTTTACAATAACCGAAAATTACAAAATAATAAAGCTTGGCGTTTTATACTCAAAATTTAAGCGTCTATCTTTCATTTCACTAAACAGGTATTCCAAATTCCAAGTTGTTTTATTTCAATTTTCTGTGAATATGATACTGAATTTTTATCTACTATAATATAATAATATAATATACACCAATAATAAAAAAATTAATTGAATAAATAATAAAGAAATATGAACGCGTCACGAAATTATTCCGTATTGTTCCGTAGTCCACATGCATGTCAAGCGACCGCGACGATTCGTATCGTACCGGTGGCCGCATTATTATCGAATTCCCACTTCTATGTTTTTGTTTTTTGATCGTATAGTTATGACGGGCGATTGTCAACGTCGCCCCAGCACAGAGTGCTGTTCGTTACTCGATAATCGCGCAAATGACTAATAGGTACCTATTTCAATCGTGCTATCCTAACCTACATATATTTTTAAACTCCGATTACCTCATAGTGTTTTCATAACGATGGAAGACAATTTTTACTTTCAATAATAATATTTTGAAAATGTATTACAATGTAAATATAAATAATTTTTCATATTTAAATCAATGTCTAACTTGTTAATAAGTAATTTTCTACAATTTTAGAGGGAGCGATCGCCCCGTCATCCCTACACACGAGCCGACACTGTTAATATTATTTGTTTTCTTTGTAATACATTCATCATTTTTACTTAGAATTTTTATTTATAACAATTTAATTTTTATTTTAGAATACCTTTATACCTATTTTTGTATTATAATGTGACATTTAATTATTACATTTTAATAGTAGGTACATATCAGCTATAAGTGTATGTATATTATGCTGTTGGGTCGTCCCTAATGATACTACTTATAGCTGATATAATAAAATAAAATTTAATATAACAAAAAATTAAAAATTGTTCGTTAATGTTATTAATTATTGTTATTGTTTTCTACTTCCCGTCAACTGTCATAATTATTAAGCTATTTTGTGTACTAAACATGAAGTATATAGATTAATCAGCTAAACGACTTATTGGCGATTGTTAAAATCATAGACATATTATATTGTATACTATATACATATACGAGTATTCGAGGTATTATAATACTATTATATTATATTTTATACCAGTGTTTCCCAAAGTGGGAAACCCTCGGGGGCGTTAGAACTATCCAGGGAGGCGATGAAAGCATGCAAGCTTAATTGGGAGGTATTCGATTATAAAAATGGGTAGTGACTGATCCAATTTTTTTTTTTTTCTTATTTAGATATAGTGTGATTCGTGTGATATGTATAATTGTACATTTATATTGTATTTACCTATATATAATTACTATCGTTATCGCAATCATGACAAAATAGATAGGTATGTCAGCAACAATACGAATTTTAGTCCGGTATGCGCATCCCCACTTTTTCCAATATATTAGGTTCTCTGCTTTTCGTTCAATTCTGTGGTGATAGCTTGGAAATGTATGCTTTATATGTGTAACCAATGAGAGGTGGAGAATTTAATACACGGTAAAACGTGGGGATACTTCACAAAGATGTGCGTATCACAATGTTACTGACATATAACCTATCTATTTTGTCATGATCGCAATATTAAAAATAATGCACATCTTATCGAATACTGGTCTCGGAATTACCTATATTATCTGAAATACATTAATATTTGGTGTACTTGCTGCTGTCAAACTTGTCGTTATCGTTTTTATATTTGTCGTATATAATTTTATTTACGTGTTTTCTACATTTTTCCACAAAAGCATCTACGAATAGAAATTTATGTATTTTATTATTAAATTCATTTTAAAGCATGTACCTAATGCTGATTACATGACTAATAACTTACTTAAATAATAGATATGGTTGAAACGAAGAAAAAATATAGGCAGTATAATGTTGAATATTTTAAGTACAGTTTCATTCAATCGCCTACAAATATTACACAACCGATGTGCCTCATTTGCCAAAAAGTGTTTTTCAATAAAGCTATGAAACCTTCAAGACTACAAGAACATTTAATAAAAGTTCATGCTGGTAAAAAAAATATGAATTTATTTTATTTTCAAACACTAGGAAATAAATTTTTGAAACAACGGACGTTGGTCAATATGTTTTCAACATCATCTAAACAAGATGACGATGGATCAAGTGCTTTATACAACATTTAATTACTGATTGCTAAATCTAGAAAACCGCATTACTATTGGAAAAGAACTTTTTCTACCAGCTATAAAAGAGGTAATACTACAGTACTGCATAAACCAGCTTTTGATATTCTTAAAAAAATTTCTTTGAGCAATAATACAGACAATACAGTGCAAAGAAGAATTGATGAATTGGCTCAAAATATCGAGGACATATTATGTGAGAATTTGAAAACAACACAATTTTGTATACAACTCGATGAATCAACTTTACCAGGATAATTGAAGAAGAAATTACTTACAAAATTTGATTTTGGGCTTACAAATACTTACAAATTTTATTACACAGTTTATTTTGGCGTAGTGAAATTAGTAGTCAAGTAGTAGTCAAGTTAGCCACGCAATTTGTACTTGCATGGATAATTGGAGAAGGGATGACTTACAAATTTTGATTTTGGCTTACAGATACTTATAAATAACTTACAAATTAATGACCAAATTTGAAGTTAGCCATTTAATTTTGGGCGGCCAACTTTACGGACATGTTCATCTGTTAAAAAAAATATTGAAGTAATAGCAGACACGTTGTGGAAAAATCGTTATTTACGACCATTATTTTATAATTATTATAAATTTTTTATAACTGAGTTATTTTTTATCGTAACAAAGTTTACTTTATCATAGAATTTATTTTCTAAATAATTTTAATAATTTAACAAATATTCCTGGATCAGAAGGTAGAGACCAAAAAGTTGTACGAAGAATAGTCATAAATATTATAAAGGTTTGTCAAAGGCTTATTTAAATTAAATTTAACTGTTTTAAAAATTTAAAAGTAGCTTAAAACGAGTAACCGGTTATTAAAAGTAGGAAGTGGTTTTAAACCAAGAAACGGTTATTCTCAAATGAGGAAGTGGTTTTTGACCGAGAAACGGTAACCACTTATTTTTTAAAGATTCAAAGAACCGTTTCTCGATATAATATATAATATTTTCGATATAATATTTTTTCATTTTCCTAAGTAAGATTATTATATAAATAAATAAATAAGTAATACATAAACACATAACGGGCAATTAGTATCCCTGGGTATAATTTTCACGTATTAATCGCCCACTACACTTGTGTAACGGGCGATTAATATCTCCCTAGTAAATTTATACCGGGAGGTAAAATTTTAATGAAAAATAATTGGACAGGACGAATGTCCACCCCGCAGTGTTTTCAATTAAGGTAGAGACAAAAAAAAATCTATTCAAAATTATTTAAATGTAAGTACCTATACCAAATGAATGAATACATTTTTCCCTACTGAGGTCATTTGGGATTAGTGTGAAAATGATTTTATGTAGATATAGCAAACGAAACTTCAATTGAAAAAATAAATTAAAATAGGCGCTTAATAAAAATATGTATTTTACACCTTACATTTTGGATTGAAATTTACTTTTGTAAATTTAATTGAAAAAAAATTCAACAGGAAAATTGTAGACCCGGCAGGTTTTTCAATTTGGGTAGAGACAATAAAATGTATTCAAAATTATTTATATGTCGGTACCTATATTATATGAATCAATGAATTTTTCCCTACTGAGGTTATTTGGGATTAGTGTGAGAATGACTTTACATAGCTATAGAGAAAGAAATTTCAATTAAATATACTAAAGAAAGAAGTGAAAATAGGTATACATAATACAAAATTGTATTATATACTTACATTTTGGGTTAAAATTTAATTTTGTAAATTTTTGTTATAAATTCAATTGTGAGAAAATTAGGCAGAGTGGTTGTGACCCCCGCAGGTTTTTTTTATTTGGGTAGAAACATTAAAATTTATTCGAAATTATTTAAGCATAAGTACTTATACCAGAAAATTGAATAAATGTTTCCCTACTGGGGCCATTTAAGTTTAGTGTGAGAATGAATTAATTATGGCCATAGAAAAAGAAATTTCAATTAAATTTACCAGAGAACATTTAATTATTAAATTTAATCGTGCAGAACAAAATCACAGCAATACTGAAAAATAACTATGCGTAATTGTACAGGCGTAAAACAGTTTCGACCATATCTATTAGGGCAGAAATTCAATATAATCACGGATCATAGAGCGCTCACGCGGCTGTTCAATATTAATGACGCCGGATCAAGGCTAACAAGGTGGCGATTAAAATTAGAGGAATATGAATATGAGATCCATTAATACAAACGCAGATGCGCTAAGTAGGATACACGTAACAACAAGAGCAGGAGCATAAACAGGAAAGAAATCAATTGAAGAAGTTATGAATACTACCGAATCTCAGTCAAACAAGTTGAGTACAGAAAATCCAGAAGCTCAATCATCAAATATGAAACATGTACATGATGAAGAAAATTCAAAAAAATTAACTTATATAAAAATATTTTGAATGTAATGAACTATAAAAAAACATCTACACGTAATGTACAGGAAGTTACTAGAGATTTGTTCGAAGTCGAAGATAATATTAATTTGGTACATTGTGTATCGAAAGATATTGAAATGTTCAAAGGAACCGTGTTGAAATTCAGAAGAAAATTTGGAAAATAGAAGAATTACAGTTACAACAAAAACAAGTTACAGAAATAGCATATATAAAACAAAAAAATCGATTTATTTTGTATCTCATTATTAAAGAAAATGATTGGCAGAAACCTATTTACGAACATTTGTACAAAACATTAGTGAAATTAAAAGACATCTATGAAGAAAATCATATAATCAAAGTGGCGATACCAAAAATCAGATGTAGATTGGATCAACTTGAATGAAATCAAGTTAGAACAATTTTACGTTATATTTTCAGAAACTCTACTGTTAAAATAATAGCTTAACAAGAGTAACAAAGAAGTAAATGCAAAGTGCAAACTAATTATAAATCTATATTTCACTTACTTATAATGCTATTTTTTAGGCTACATTTAACCACTTTCCAAGCTAAAAAAAAGTTAACAATCATAATTTAAATGTCGAAGAATGTTTGAAGTATACAATGCAAATCCTACTTAACTATGGAAGATACACATTCCACTATAGTATCCAAGGTGTATATAGGGATTTTATTTCTTTATGATGTAAACTTACCTCATCAAATAGACGAAAGAAATGTAAGAAGGTGCAATATAACAATCACTGAAGTGCTGAAGAGTAAACATGTTTATTTTATACATTTTTATTGTTACAATTTTATTATATTACAATAATATGAATCAATTTTATATTATACTTAAATCTTCAATTTCAATTTATATTTATTAGTATTTTTTAAACTTCAAATTGTAAAATCACTTAATAAATTAGAAAATATTCTACTTCTTTTAAAAATTCAACGTGTTAAATTTATTAAATTTAGTGTAATGTGTCCTTCTGAAATATGATTAAATAGGATTTGCACTATATACTTCAAACATTCTTCAACATTTATATTGTAATCGTTAACTTTTTTAGTGGTTAAATATAGCCTAAAAAATAACATTATAAGTAAGTGAAATATAGATTGTACTTATTTCGTCGTTACTCTGGAGTAAGTAATTATTTTGTGTCTCCTCGTTTATCAATTTCTGTGTGATTGATATATGTACAATGTACATTGTACGTAATTGGTACTTAATCTTATTTTTACCTTTAAAAATATTAAATTGATATAATTTAATAACTGAATATTGTTCCTTTTAAAGTAGGTATATGTAAATCAATATCATTTGGCATAATATTAAAAATATTCAACAGTAAATATAAAATCGGCATATTATTACAAAGCATTATCAAAATATGCTTATCAATATTACAATCAATAAGAGCATAGAACGCATAAATAAGTAGATATGCATCAGATGCTGAAATAGTCACTTCCTTAAATTATTGGGTTTTAAGAATATTTATATCTCTTTACAATATCAAAAAATATGACATTTTAACATAGATAATAATTATCTCGTCTATAAATTTGGTAATATGTTAATATTTTACTTTAATATTAAAAATGACAAAGTTGTAGCATGATTGCCGAAAATAATTTTCCTATATTTTAAGTTGGTTAGACAAAAGCTAATTTAAGTATAAATATTTATTATCAAAATTATAGAAAAGAAGTATACAATGGGACATAAGAAGCCCAATTTTTAATGTATTAATATTAATAGCAATAAATTAACAACGAATATTTTACTTTTTTTGCAATAAATTATCAAAAATGGTTATAAGTTATTTGAATTAATCAAATATCGAACTTTTTATAACCTGTTCAGTTCATCTGCAACCTCAGTAACATCATATGTTTGACTAGATCAGGAGTTCAAAAATATTAATAAAATATTAATTGAACAATGTATGGTACTTACAATGTACGACTTTTTTAATGTTATCGATATTTTTGGGTAATCTGTATGATATAATATATTATACAGGGATACAAGGTATTTTTTTTATCATAAACCAGGCTATATCTTGAGAACTAAAAATAATTTTTATAAAACTATTTGTATATTAAATTCTATATTTGTTCATATTTTTTGTGAATTATAATTTTACCATTTTTGAAGGATAGTGTATGTTTTATACGAATTGTAGGTTAAATTCGAAATTAAAACTAGTAGTACTAGTATTCAGTAGTACAGACTTTAAATACAAATCAATCAATTAAAATGTTTCACCTAGTTGCCAGAATAAGAAATAATAATTATCTATATCGCAAATCAATATCAAGTCAAAATAACTTTTTAATAACAATTTGTATAGATTAATATTAATATTTTATATTTTAATGTACGAGTATGTAACTTATACCTGGTTGAGTGTAAATATGTTTAGCTGACACAGCACTATACGCAGTTTTAGTAGCGAAAAATGAAGAAGGATTATCAGTTAATTGATAGCACTTATCCGATTGACATTTTATTAAGTTAAATAATATAAATAATAGTATTACAGTGAAAAACTTCATTTTTTAACACGATTTGATTTATTATTAAAAAATAATTTGAGAATATAATAAAATAATAAATCTCTACAACAATTTTTATTTAGAAAAATAAAATAACAAGTATTGTATTTCCACTTATTATATAATTTTCAGATATCACGATTATTTATTAAGTTTGTTTTGTATTTTCAAGGGCCATAATTAAGATAAAATAATATAGTATTTATCTTACTGTCAATTTTCAACTAAATCGTATTGCCAAATTGTATTGAGTATATGTATAGTAGTTACAAAATCAAAATAATTTGAAGGAGGTTTTATTATTTATCTCGAGTTGATACAATTTAAATAATTGTATAATAAACTTGAACTATTATTTCAAGATATACATTATAATAAGTATTATATTTTACAATTTTCGTACAGTTATTAATATAAATTAATAGATAATTATTATGAAATTTTATAAAAGATTTTGAGTGAAGTTTGGTATAATTATTATATTTAATATTATTAAAATAAAATAAAATGACCTTCCTCCACTTTTAAATACCTAAAAAAAAATCTCTTACTATAACATCTATTTATTTATTATTTTATTATTTTCACTGCATTTATAAAAATAAACTGCATACCTACTGAATACATCGATCTAAAAAAGTACTAATTAGAAACAATTTTCAATCAAAGAAGCTTTTTACTCCAAAACTTCTTTTCAGCTCCACTCCTACTACCTACCCGAAAAATTGTATATAATATATAAAAATTAAAATAAAAAAAAGCATCATTATATTTATGATTACTTTAAAATTCAATATATCCACGAACAGTACAGTATCTGACGAGCGAAATTCTTTTATCCCCTATGCTGATCGTATATTTTTTTATTACACAACTATTACGTTTCTACGCTATAATTTAAATATATATTTATATTAAAATAGAAACACAAAATAAAAAAAACCAGGAAAGTACTTCACGCGTCTACAACGTTTAATATATCCTATTTTGCGCACGCATACTGAACTACCGAAGTTCTCGGATCCCTCGGCAGCCCCACCATATCCCGTAGCGGTCGGCGGCCACCATCCTGCACAGTGTTCACAGATTATTCTCAAATCATAATTGATGTATAAACACATATAAGTTATTATCTCAATTAAAAATTTATTAATTTAAATACACATCAATATGGGCAGCTCCAGAGTATTATTATTATTATTATTATTAATCTTAAACTCGTATAGATACGTTCTATTATTGTACTTTATATCGACGGTTTTAAGTACAACATTTCATTAGTAGAATTACTTTTGAGTGCAATTCGTATGTCTCGGTTTATGTATTTTTTAATTAATTTATTAATTTTAAAAATATTCTGCCTACACTGAAAACTCGCTTTCTAAAAGATAGTCCTTCTCCCATAAAGTGTCCCCTGAAGTTCTACACGCAACGTCACAACTACACATCAATATGAATTCAATAAAAATCTTTAAAATATCACGAAAGTCTGACGATTTGATATAAATTTACCGTTATATATAATATGGATATAAACCATAAAGTATAAATAATAATACATTATACCATCCGAGGAAAAGAAGAAACACATTATAATACAGAAAATTTCTTCGGGTCGGATAATATATGATAGCTGTAGTCTGGCCATACTAGAGTACAACACTATTTCGCCCCACCTCCGGAGGAGGCCTAGTGGCGAGTTCCCAAAGGGACAGATGTCACGCAACTTCGTGACGCGAGGAAAATATAATATTGTATACATACTTAAAAACGTTGGCTGGTACCGTATTTATTTTCTTTTATCTTATATTATATTTAACTACTACATGCACTATTTAATTATTACATCCATGAGCGTTTGGTGGCCTCTCACGAGGTTGTGAATTGTTATATGCAAGCTCTCGACGACCTTTCTTTTGTTTAGATTTATTTATCTTAATTAGAGTTTTTTTCACCTGGTAGCTTTTTTCTGCGCAAAATTTAATAAATAATAGTTCCCATCAAAAACATAATTATTATTATTCATTGTCTCTGAAAATATTAAACGATAATTTAATAATTAATATACGTAGACATATTACACTTGTTGATATGCAAAAATGTATACAATCATTCAAAAACTTTATATTGTAACTGTGTTATATACCCATCTACCAATCACCATGATATGTGAACTTGTCGCTATATGTCGATAAGCAAGAATATAATCAATGAAAATCCAAAAACAGTATCGTCATTTGGGGCTTGGTCTCCGGTAAACTTCTAATATTTAATATTTAATATTTTAATTTAATATTTATAATTGAAAAAAAATTGTGCAGGACAGTTGTGGCTCCCGCAGGTTTTTTTATTTGGGTAGAGATATTAAAATTTATTCGAAATTATTTAGGTATAAGTACTTATACCAGAAAATGAATTAATGTTTCCCTACTGGGGTCGTTTAAATTTAGTGTGAGAATGAATTAATATGGCCATAGAAAAAGAAATTTCAATTAAATTTACTAAAGAAAGAAGTGAAAATAGGTACCAAAGATACATGTATATCATATACCTATATTTTGAATTAAAATTTAATTTAGAAAAAAAATGGGCAGGACGGGTGTTAACCCCGCAGGTTTTTCAATTTGGGTAGATGCAAAAAAACAAATTTATTCATACTTATATTTGTATCAGTGCATGTACAAAAACAATGAATAAATTTTTCCCTAATGAGGTAATTTAGGATTAGTGGAGGAAAGATTTTGTATGGCCATAAAGAACGAAATATTTATTTTAATATTAGGTTCCGTGTCCCTTCGTATTATTCTCAAAACCATAATATTTTCTTTATTCCTTCTCATTCTACTTCATTCTCGCCTTAGCAATGCTTTACACCAAATGCTTCGTTCCATATATAATGAACCCTCATATTTTCTATCTTAATTATTTTTAGTGGTAAATTAATTTTATTTGTAATGTGTATTAATTGTATATAATTTGTTTCTATCTTATTATAATACTGTAATAATTTATATTATGCATATCTATTTACGAAATTGTCGATTGGTATTAAATGTGTCTACCGATTTCTTTGATTTGTTTCTGCATGCCATGGAAATAATCAATAGTATCATCAAATGGTTTAATGGTTAGTCACAATTTCTTTCACTATATTGATTGTATAAATTTAGCAGTAGTTAGTTAGATAGTATAATATTCTATAGTATACAGGAAGTTCAAATTTAATTATAACACTAAATATTTTAGAGGATATAAGAATATATATATAATTTTTAATTTTTATAATTTATTTTTTCTACACATGGATAATAAACAAACATTTTTAATATTGGATCCATCCTTATTTTTGAAATAGGTTTCAATGTTTCTTGAAATTTTCTGACAACTTCCTTCAGAGCAATGTTAAAAAATATATAAGGCGACAGGGCATCTCCTTGTTTTAGTCCTATTGTTACATTGAATTCTTCTGAATTCCAAATTTGATTTTATATCTTGATCCATCAATGTATGCTCTCACCATTCTGACTAATTTCAATGGTATTCCGAATCTTTCCATGCTTTTCTATAGTGATTTCCTTTTGATGGAATCGTACGTCTGCTTCAAATCAATAAATAATAGGTGTAGTCATAGTGGATTATTGTTTGGGGATTTGTCAACACTGTAAGTTTTTGTAGGTTATGTTATTGTATTTTTTTATGTATGTAAAAATGTAAGCTGCTAGCAAGCAAAGTTTTTAGTTTTTTTTGGTGTTCTATGTTCTATAATAAATTAAAATGTAAATGTGTTTTTATTAAATGGTTTGAAATACAGTCCACTGAGTAACAGTGTAATTTTGCAATTATGATGTGTTAATTTATTAAAACAATTACTATTTCTAGTTGGTTAATGCATGAAATATTTGTATTTAGATTAGTAATTTGCATGAAACACATTTTCCATATAGTAGAAGTTGTATTAGATGTGTAATGTATTATAATATTATTACATTATTTCATTATTCTACATAATAACCATAAGATTTAATATTGGAGTAAATTGTCATAGCACCAGATTTTTAACCGAGATTATTATTTTCACTGTAGGGTCGTACCTTTTTCAAATTTTAATCATAAAGAAAAATATATTTATTTTTATTGATGATTTTTTAAAATAGTTATATCTTTTTACAAAATATTTTTCTAAAGAAGAACAACACCTCAATACAGATAATGATCTCACGTATAAATTAATTTATAGGTTAATTCAATTTAATATTAAAAATAACAAGGTTGTGATACAAATTCTGAAGGTAAATTTCGTATATTATAAGTAGATTAAACGGAGGCTATATATCCTCCTAAACCGCTTTTTTATTAGGTATTTCCCTACATCTGTATATTTAATAAAAATTATCCGTTTCATTTTTTTGTTAAAATGCATGTACCTATATAATAATACTCGTATATGCGTAAAAGACAAATTAACTATTATTGTTAATCGTGTATTTAAGTTATGATTGTATTTTTTTTTCTTACTCATTAGTTTTATTTCGGGATCATCGTATTCTAAAAATAATATTATGCGATATAAAATCGTGTACTATATTAATAATTGATTCATATAATTATTCGTATATTTACCATAATTTACTGGTGATAGATGGCCTATAAATAAATGGATTATATTTAGATTAACTGACTTATTTTATTGTATTTTTATTTTATTTACATTACGGAACGAGCTCAATATAATAAGTGAAATTCATTAATTAAGATAGGCAATAAATAGTAATAATTATTATAACATAAATATGGTAAATGTTTAGAATAATATGTATAATATTAATGATTAATTTATATTAATTCATTTACTAGTGTTACTTTGAGATTGACGTGATCGTATTTATTACTAAAATATATAGATCGTAATTGGATATTGGTATCATTAGGATATTTACGTATTTCCATCCCACATTAAAGTTTTTTAAATTAAAACGCGTGTTAAAATAATTTTAAGTGCAATTATAAGTCATTTCAAACAAATGTTTCAGTGCTCTATTTAGTATAATTTCTTGACCAGATGCGTTATTATGAAGTATGACCTTTAATATGTAGTAACTTTTCCAAGAAAGAGTGGTGGACAGTATTTGTTCAGGAATTGTATCGAATCATAGATTTATCCTACTAATATTTTTATAATATGTAGATTCATTGATCTCATAGGGTTTCCACAATAATTCCAGATTTAATGTTTGTGTATTATAAATAGTCCTTCTTATCCCTTGAGTGGTTTTTTTTTATAAAAAAATTATTGCGAATTTATTACTAGTAATATAAGTAATAATACTAGTAATACTAAGTTATACTAATTAATATTTTGAATCATTTGGTCTTAATTAAGAAAACATCGAATTTCTTTCGGTTTCCTTATGATTTTATTCTTTGTTTTTTTTTCTTTTTTTGAAGATATATCAATTAAATATTGATTAAAAAGCAATCTACAATAGAGAAAACCTTTGGTTTCCATTTATCTGATCATTATATGGTATTTAATTATCTTAAGTTACTACTAGAATATGTAAAATTAATTAAAATTATGTATTGTGGTTGTATATTGTGACAAAATACTTAAACAGATGCGTAAATTGTATTTTTTACAAAACAAAATAAGGGAGAGTTGTATTGGCTTCCCTTGGATAAATACAGTAAGGCGTTCCAGATAATACATCTTGATTATATAAATCTTATCGTGCTGACAGGGCGAGATAATAAATATATTCTTACGATAGTAAACGGATTCAGTGAGTTTGTCATACTACGAGCCGTAAAAGATGTAAC
>JAIPRL010003699.1:0-44438 GCA_025469235.1 Pemphigus obesinymphae | reverse complement strand
ACATTATAATAATATGTAAAATTGTCTATGAAAATTATGTTTTAGAACCGATAAGGAAGAACCTTAAAAATTCAAAGGTTCCGGTTCGGTTCCGGTTCTTCCTTTAAAAAAATAATGGTTTCGTATCAATTCCGGTTCTCATCATTTTTAACGGTTCCGGTTCCAGAACCGGTTCTTTTCGGTTCGGTTCCAGTCCCTGATATAAACAGCTGATTATACTATTGACTCGAATTTAAAAATACATAAATATATTACTATTAATCGACCTATTTCTCGCAGCCTCTCAAATTTCAGATATATTTTGTAATTTTTTTAATTAACATATTTATATGAACATTTTATGACACGTATTTCTAAATATTTTGTTGTGTCTGATGTGAAAATAAATTTTGTAATTGATTTCATTTATCAATTATAATTTATTATATGATACATTTTTAATTAAAAATTATTGTAATCTTAAACTACCATATCATATGTAATAATAATAATGTAATATTTTGTGATAAAACTATATTTATATTATTATTCTAAAATATATTAGGTAAGTATAGGCTTATTATTATTACAGAATACTTATTAGTTATACTATACATAATACTTTATAGTATTAATTTGAAATAGTTATATGTGACATTATCCCTCTTTTATTCGTACAAATGGGTATTCGCCATCAAAATGATTGTGATTCAGATTTAAAATAGTTATATAGTTATATATATAGATGAGTTTAAAAATAATTAAAATCTAATTACCTACAAAAAATCAATTGACTAACATTCTAACATTTATCTATGAATAATTATGACAATTATTCAGATGTTTTGAAGTTCTTTTTATGCTATTTTCATCTTCAGATGTTGAACATCTCTTTGTTAAAACGCTTTTTTTAAACATATACAACTCACTAATAGAACTTTCTCACATTCACCCAGCATTTTATCAAATTAAATGTGTAAGGATTTATTTAATTGATTGTGTACGACATTAAATTAATAAAAATTTAATGTTTTCTGTAGCAATTAAACGAACGGTTATATTAGGTATGCGACTGCTCGTATTTGCTAATTAACTATTTATTATTTCCTTTTTAAATTTATACACAATCTCGGTTTGAAATTAAAAAACCTAGAAGATGAAAATTTAAAAACTTTAATTAAAGTAAATATACGTTTCTACAGCAAAAGGGTAATGATAATTACGTTATAGAATTATATACTCGTATTATATAATAATGTCAAACAGAAATGTATACGATATGTGATTAAAAGCAATGTTTGTAGTCTGATTAATTTAGCTCTAAAAAAAAAATAAAATTATGAACAAACAATAAAAGTCACAGATTATTAATTAAATTTCACACAATCGAAAAATGTCTGTTATCCTTAAATTAATAAATAATTATCTACTGCAGTAAAGCCAAAAATCTTAGCAATATTTGAAAATTGTTCATTATAACTTAAAATATAAGTACCTAATCAAACAAATTATTATTATATATTGTATTATTAACCAAGGACGGCAAAAGTTAACGAATTAGCTAGCTAATAATATAAGTTAAATAGATTTTTTTTTTACTTAGTTAAAGTTAAAAGTAAATAGGTACATAATATAAGTTAATTAAAAAGTGAATTTTTTTTTCATAATAACCTAATAACAGTTAATATAGATTAAAATGAATACATAAAATAATAAGATATATATATATATATATATATATATATATATATATTACATTTCATTTTACCGTGTATTTATTTTTAATAATTTAAGCAAATATTCGTATTTCTTTAAGCTCAAAATAATGTTGGTTTTTTAAACGAACAAATATTAATAAGTTATTATTAGTTATTAATATTATTTATAATTATTAGTTAAAGATGTTTAAACTAGATAATTTGATTAGGTTACAGTATACTACACTAAATTAACTAGTCATATTAAAAATAAATTATTAACAATAACAACTCAACTAAACTTTAACTATTATTAAAATAGTTACTTGTTACAAGTTTATCAATTATTAAATCGATAAAATATTAGTCAAAATTGAACAAATCTTAACAAAATTATTTTTAGAACATATAGACATTATTATTCGATTATTTTAAAAATGTAAACAAATAATCGATTAAAATATTAAGAAAATGTACAATGTTTTTTTGTATTTTAAATTCATACATTGAGTTCTAAGGAACAGTGTCGTCAATTATTATAAAATTACGACTGTATGTATTATAGTATTATATTGTAAATCCCATAATATATATATATATATTATATAAAAAAATAAAACGTCGTCAACGGAGTCAAAAGTTCCTACTGAAAACAGCGAGTTAAATCATTTCAATAATTGAAAAAGTTATTCGATTAAACGACTGGAAAAAACAGTTTTTTCTTCATTCTTCTGTTAATTATGAAGGAATGGCCGAGCGACGAATAAAAAAAGAAAAAAACTGTATTTAAGTAATAATGAGCAGTTAAAAAAAAAAGATTTCTTTTGCCTCTGGAGTGTGATGAAATGAACCGAATTTCCCGGTTTTTTCTCTCTTCTTCTCACCCATTATCAAAGTGACTTAATCTCAAAAGCAGTGTTATTGCAATATTATTTTAATCAGACTTCTTTCGAACTGTAAACTACTTTGGGGGAGGGAAAAAATGGGGAGTGAAATATTTTTGATGGCTAAATAAGATACTCTGGTTATTATATATTATAACTTAGGGTGCCAAGGACAACGAGATGATACGAAGATACAGTCATCATATCGTTTTAGCGGTTTCTATTATTTATAGTAATAAAAAAACACATTGATTATTAAAAAATAAATTAAAATATTTTTTTGATAATATTTGAAATGTTTTTTTTTTTGTTGTGTTTCCTTAATTTTGTCACTGGACGTCGACGAACGTTAGTTCATTTAACAATATATCGAACGAATTCATTTAACAGACATAAATGCAATTTATGTGTTTAAATTTAAGGTTAAAATTGTAAAAGTTATTTAAAATTTATTTTTAAAGAATCAAAGCAGGAGTTTTACTCCAATTAAGAAAAGTTAATAATTATACTGCATTTTAAGTACCAGAACTTTAATATTTTAATTATTGGAAATAATTGGCTAGATTTCTTTAAAGGACCCAACCCTTCATTATTAAAGTTTAAAAAACCTATTCTATTTTGGTTATTAACCGTTTTAGATAAATTAGATTTTTTTCTTGACTCCAATTGCGTTGTATCTATATGTATCTTAAGAGTGTTATGTAATTACGCATTTTTGTACCGATATTTAATGAAAAATTCAAAAATTATAGAGATGAGTGCACTTATAATAGACAAATCGTTTTTATTTATTTTATTTCTAAAAATTATTAGGTAGATATATTGTGTAATTAAAGAATAAGTGAATAAAATTATTATAGGAAGGAACCGGGTATACCGTTCATCTATTTTGGCGTTTGAAAACCTATTATGTCAGAATATTTTTTAGCCGTTTTAGACCTCTCCCCCCTTTCTTCTTTTTGACGGAAAATTTCAGACCGACAAATCCCCTACTTAATTATGTCAGCATAAGTCTAATAACCCTCTTCATTTTAGTAAAAGAAAGCAATAACAAAACGACAATGGTGTCAAATGAACTTCAGGAAGAACATAATATTATATAATATATATTATAATGACCTATATATTATAGCGGCGCATCTGATAACGATCGCGACCAGTATAGTTCATTAGTAGTAGAAAACTAAATATTTATCTAATATATTTTAGTTATTTTTATTTAAAAATAAACAGTAAATAAAATGATTTATTTTTTTGTTAAACATGTTATTTAAAAAAAAAAAAAAAATTCAGAATATAATACAGAAATGAGAAAATAAGACGGCAGCGATTTAGGACTGCTAATGTCTGCATCAATATTCTAATTCCCACATCCCTTTTGTTACTAATTAAAGCAAAGGACAGATATAGGTGCTTCAATAATACTTGAAAGTCCCAAATAATATATTTTTTTTTTACTTGAAACATATTTACATATTAATACAGTTTTATATTTTAGGGTTATTTTTGAGACTATAACTATTACAAAACTAAAAACTTCAAGCAGGCATAAAAGTAACTAGAAGCTTTCAGAGTACTTATTCTACCAGTCTGTAGACACCAGATACGATCACAAGTGCGGTGCAAAGCTGCAGTACATATTTTTCATAACGATAGGCATAATTTAAGTGATATCGTTTTTAAAATCTACTGAACATAACTATACCTACGTTAAATGTACTTTGATCGTGATTTAAACACAATATATTTTTTTTATAACCTTCGAAGTCAAAGAGATCTTCCCTTTTCCCACTATACGAGTATGTAAAGTTTGTCGGTGTCGACATTTCGTTTGCGGTTTAATAGGCCACATCGTGATAAATTAATAATAATGTATATATATATTAAGATGAGGTGGAGACACACTATGTATATAGGTACTGTGGGTGAGGGTTATTTTTTATTATTATTATTACCTGATATGAATAATACGCTATACTATAATATTATATGGATCAAAAGGTAACGGCATAAGAAAAACGATTTTTTTTCACCCGTCCGGGTTCGCTTTCCGTATATAATGGAAAAGTGTGTATATAGAAGAAAGAAAAAAAGGTAAGTAAAAAGAAGGAACGAGTGGAATTTTCCGAATTCCGTGACGCTGCTTTATCCTGCTGCGAACCCGAAGGACGAGCGAGGGACGACGTGGGATTAGTATCGTGGTCGGGGGAGGGGGGGGGGCAGGAAAGTAACAAGGTTTTTAAGCCAGTTGAATCGCGCACTCATAACGTTTTATTGGCGGCGTAAACGGGGGGGGGGATGGTGGTGTAGGGATCTCGGCAGGGCCTCATCCTAAACCGAGGAACTATATGCTGACGAGAAAAAGCTATATAGAGAGAAAGAGAGAAAAAACCGTCGACAAAATGAAATTAAAAGTGTATCTTATGCGTGTTCTCTAGTCATGTGCAGTCAACTGTGAAGACCCTACATTATAGTACGCGCTATACAACACAGTCATGTAAAAAAAAAAAACGACCTCGCGTATTTATATATATATATATATAATCATTTTTTTTTTTTTTTTGCCATTTAACTTTGAACGGGACGCGAAAAAGGACGAAGAAGAGGGTGTCCTTCTCGGCCAATGTATATAGCTGTTGGAAGACCCCTTTGACCGTGGGTCGGTGGGTGGGTGAAGGGAGAGGGAGGGGGAGGAGAGGACACTGGTGACGGTAAGATTGCGCGCGTCAGACACATAAAAAGACGAAAATTTAATTAAGCTCGACACGGTGTTTAATTGCGTTTGACGTTTACCGTAACGCGAACGCGTTATTCGCGAACACCGAACTGCAGCCAAAACGGTTTTTATAAACTACCTACTATGTTATATTCTATACCTAAATACTATATATACTAACTGCCGAGCTGTATATTATACATATATACCGCGTGCATTTTGTACTTGTATTGTATTATAAATATAAACTAAATCCGTTTTTCACAAGATTTTAATCCTTTCTGTTGTTGTTTTTTGTTATTGTATGTATAGGTCACACTATTACACTATAACGCGCGACGATACGATATTACTGCTCGGAGTTACGAATAAACGAGAAAGCATAATATTTGTTTTATGCACGCGCTCGCGCGTGCGTACACAAGTAAAGGGGACTGAAACACTTAATATCCTCAGGTACCTTACCTATATTATACTTATACACCTAGTGAAAAAGCCGTAAAAACGATGTAAATACCTACGTAATTTGTTTTTCTTCAAGGCGAGGCCAGTGATTTTTTTTTTTTTTTGTAGTCGTTATAAAACAATCTTGTGCTTACATACGACGATGGAATCACTTTAAATGTTTGTGTTGTTTAAATTGACAAGTGATTAAAATGTTAAACAAAACACCTATTTTGTATTTATTTAATTTTTTTACCCCCCCTCCCCCCAACGGATTTTTATATGAAAACGTTCACCGAATAATGACGATAATAACGATTCGAAGATCTTAAAATAGGTACTAATAAAAGTAATAATTTTCTTCGTATACAAAATATCTAATATATGTTAGTATTGAAGGGGGGACTATAATTATAGGTTTTTTTTTTAATTTAACAGAAATAATGATTTTGTATTTATTTGGTTATAAGAGACTTAATAAATGTATATTTTAATGAATTATTATTATAAAATAAAATATATTTTAGTGAACTTTTTTTTTAAATACAAATTCTAAATTATTATTTTCTTCAAAATTGAATTTTTTGTCGAGGTGCGCACTTAAAATCGAATTTTAATGACTTATATTAATTATTTTTGGAAAATCTTAGATAATATAATTTTAAATTACCTACCAATTTTTTATGGTATTTCCAGAGCTTTTTTTTCTAAATTTAATGTTTATATTTAAAATTTTTTTTTAGATCATAATTGCAATTTTTAAAGAATTAGAATAGTGGAGGGAATAAAAAGTATTTTTTATATACAAATTCATTAATAATTAATTTTATTAGAAAATTCTTTCCATATATGGTACTTTCCAGAAATAAATTTTTTATTTTCACTACAATTTTCTTAATCGTAAAGATGAACTACCATTTAAAATGGGAATTATTATAAATTTATAAATGTTATGCCTTATATAATAAATATAAAATATATAGAAGTATATATATTTCTAATAAAAACAAAAGTTACTTAATATATTTTGATTAACAAGCTATAGTAAAACCTGTTAATTTACTTATAAATATACACATAATAGTATAACCACAGAATAGATTAAAGCAGAAAGGTCACTTCCATGTAAACAAAAAAGTGACGGCCATTTTGCCGTTTGTTCATCTTTTCTATTTAGTGTATAAATTATCACTTTATTATGAAAACACAAATCGTAATATCAATATTTTGAACTGATTATACTGTATGATTATACAAAATACATAGAATGAACAAACGGGAAGATGGCCGCCACGTTTTTGTGTGATAAGTATCTTTACCGTGTTATTTTTTATTAGTGTCCGGGGCCTGGTATAACTTAGAAATAACAAAGTTATTGATTTTTGTAAATTTATCGTCACGTTGTAATTATAGTTACTTTTTAGCCTAGGACAACATACACTTTATATATTAAAGTAATACACTTTTGCAAGTAGGAAAATGAATCGTGAAACGAATAATAGTATATAATATGTATAATTTATATATATGTATATATCGTATATAATATATATATATGTTCGAAATATAATAGTGTAGATAGTTGGGTAGATATTCGAAGGGTCAAGAAAAAAAAAATGGTACTTATCTCGTCGCCGAGAAATTCTACGAGTAGGTATCCCCGACATCGTATTAGAGGTGTTAACAAGGGCCGACTTGTCTATAATGTGACCTAATACCCTCCTAAAGTCACGCATGTTTACGTGTGTGTAAAAGTATATATATATGTATATAATCATGTGTACGTGCGTATTTGTGTGTGTGTATCGAAAACTGTAAGTCGTATGATGTGGTCAAGCCTCTTTTGGTCCTTCGCGACCGGACATTTTCAGAATTCCAAACAGCAGCGCGGTTAAACACCCTCCGAGGGCTCGATACCGTCGTATTATCTCTCGGTCCCGGCCACTCATAACGACATCCCCGATAAATCATTTTGCGCACACACGCACAACATTAGTGTAATGTTATTTTTCCGTATATCGGTTACATTTATTTATTTATTTTATTTCTATCCCGTCCGCCGGCAGCATAAACTCTTCACGTCCACGCCTAATCCTGCGTATACGCGGGAACGAAGGAAATGGATCCTGTGCGAAAGAACAACAACGAAAACAAAAAAAAAAAGATAACCGACAAAGCCCCGAAGATATTATTGTGTTGATTCCTGTTGTACAAGCACAATCGTATTTCGTCATCCGTGCACGAAAACTGTACTGCGCCGTGCAGTCATCACGTAAAATAAGAAACGTTTTAACAATATTATATACAATATATATATATATATATTTGGAGAGTATCGCCTAAACGTTTAGAGGTAAACTATTGAAAAATATAGTACTTCGACATTTGTGTATTAAATACCCCAGTGCCAGTGCTGTATAATATAACTACGTCCGAATGGACTAATGTATATTTTATAATATATTATACAGGATATCATACTACATGGTTTCCTGATCGTTAAACTGAAAATTGTAAATGTTTAAATTAAAAGTGCCTAATTGGCTTGTTACGTAGCCCACCACCCACTCGCATCATAAAGTGTCAATAATTAAATAAATAATTGCACAGAAAATAAAAACATTAGTAATATTGATAGAAACACCAATTAGGTAAATCAATACAATTATTGCTGTCACTATACAGCCGGTAATCATTTTGTTCAATTAACAATTGTCTATTTATAATTTAATTATTATTAATATCTATTGTCAAATACAAAGTAAATGGTTTAACAAAAAAACATTGCCATTTATGTATAATTAACTGTTTTAACAAAATGTATAGTTTTATGAAAATTACAAACCTATATCGTTTTTTATTGTACGGATATAATAGCTATTGTCCATTCGACAAAATAATATTAACAATATAGATATTTATTGATTTAATAATATTTATTTCATTGTGATAAAATATTGTCGAATGTTGATGTAACAAATGCAGGTAGATTTGTTAACTATAGTGCGTTTCATTAAACTAGAAACTCGACTGTGGCATGCCCCGTGGACTATTTTCGATAGTGCAACGTAAACTTTTAAACGCTCAAAATGCTTGATTATCATTGATTAGTTCTCTGGTTATCATTAGAATGCGCGTGGTCACTTATAGTATTTTATATTCATGATTTGTAGATACATAGAAATACCGAAAATAATCCATGAGTCACAGTCAACTCTCTAGTTTAATTAAACGATATGATACTACAGTGTCATATCTGATTTGTCGCTTTTAACCGTATTCTTTTCTGTATGCGTATGATAACAACCAGTGACAGAGGAGGGGCTAAGGGACTGAAGCTTCCCCCCCCCCATTGCCAGTATAATTCTATTTTTTATATGTTTCATATTATCAATGTTATATACTTCTATTATATATATATATACAGTGACGTATTTTAAATTTTTTTCTGGAGAGGGGGTCTAAATATATTGAAAACCAATTACTGATAATAATGATATTTACATAAATAATTTATATATTTTACTACCTTTAGGGCAAAATCGCTTAGTTTACATACAAAGGGCTGTTAGTAATAGGAAGGTGGGGTTGTAGGGTCCATGCACTATTTTGGTAAAAATAAATGATACTTATTAAAAATATTTAATTTGAATTTTTAACTTTTCACAAAGTTTAGCCTTAAATGCATTGAGTTTTAATATTTTTAGAATACTTTGCATCACATGGAAAAAATGTTATCATTAAGCATCGATAAAAACGAGTGACAAAACAATTTAATTTTTAAATTATTTTTTTATATTCATACATTTTTCCTAAACTGATTATTCCTTAGTTTGGTAAATGATAAGAGTATGGAAGAACCACAGCCTAGTAATAATAATACAATTTATTGAATTTTGATAACTACAAAACTCCAATTGTATTTATAAAACTATTTTAAATCGTAAATACATTAAGTGGAGGTTGAAATATATGTTTAAAACATAATAATGTTATAAATGTAGGTATTAAAAAATAAAAAAAAAAACACGTACTCTGTGATCATTGTAGTGTTTAAAACCAACATTTTCGGATTTATAAGGATATAACCATTATTTTAACCCATATTTTTCATTATTTTTCGATTGTTTTTACTGATGCGTTTTAAAAAAAATCAACAAATTACCTCTTCAAAGTATCATGCTGACAAAATTTTATGCCAAAAAATGGGTAAGCACTAAAATATTTAATCATGACGTCAAGTCTTCTGGTCGATAAATTTCTCAAAGAAAAATATGAGACCAATTAATATCATAGGAAAATGAGAAAATATTTTACACCGCTCATATATACCGCTGTATAGTTATTATAATTTTAGGGCATTATTATTAATATTTTAAGTCATCATACTCTATTTCCAATTATTATTGTTTAAAAAAAAGTTCTACATACAAAAATGAAGTTTTGGTATTTTAGTTTTCAAAATTAATATTTATTGGTTCTTTTTTAGTACCCCTGGACCCCCTCTCCGTAAATATGCCACTATATAATATATATATATATACATTATAGTATATATTTTTAATAGTATTCTATTATAACACTAAAAAAGCACGCACCTTTTTTATTCTTTCATACCTAATCTTGTGTCTATACTGATTACTTATTTATATTCATGTTCCCCCCCCCATTGAAAAATCCTGCGTACGCCAGTGATAACAACATGATTACCGTTTTAAAACAAATTTGAAATATTATAGATCTATAATAAATGATCTAAAGAATATGCGAAATCACATTTCAAACGATCTGGTGTTTGGAAACCGTGTTGGTGGTGGAAAATGTATTACTCGACATATTATGCACTATACAACTGGATATGTGGTATATACTATAAATATTCACCCATTTTGGGAACGTATCTTGTAAAATGACCGAAAAGTCATAATATATACATTATGTTATGATAATATACACATCATAATATACAACGAGCGTATAAAAATAATATTATAAATATTATTGTATCTGTGTTTGTTTGCGTATTTTTATTTATTTTTTTATTATTATTTTCCGAGCAGTAGACAGTTACGGAGATTCGCGACTCAAAAACGCATTACACCCACTCGGTTGGGCGGAAAAGAGGCAGTGGTTTAGGTGTAAAACTGTGTAAATCGTCCATGTTAAAATGTTTTTGTAAAATGAAAGATGACCTCGGTTCCCCGCGGTAATTGATGTGTTTTGCTGGTAATAATTTGTCACCACGCCGGTCAGACGGAGTAGAGCCATTAATCAAGCCGCAGGCACGGCTGGAGGATTTGAAGTTGGAGAGGACCAGTGGTGATGCGGTTTCGGGAAATCCTGGTAACAGGATAACGCTAACCGAATAATTAAAATCATGACAATAAAACGCATGGAGGGAGGGAAAGAAACCGCCTGGGTCCAGTTTTTAACGACCCTTATTATCATTATTATTATTATTTTTATTATTATTATAAACACCCTAAATCCTTGGCTTCTTGAACCCTTTTTCTTCGCGTGACATTTGTCAAACAAATCGCACACCCTTCTATTCCGGTTTACCGTAACTATACAATCACTCAAAATGCCGAGAAACCCGTCGAAAACACAAACGATATTATAATTTGGGTGTAGGTGCGATATACTTAACGTGCCAACTAATGCCTCAGTTCCGGTGGAAAAAATCACACTTGCGAAGCCACAATATTATCAATAATATTATCAAATATATAATACGTGATAACAGAGTATGATATATATGTCGCTGTGTCTAGATACACAAGCGATCGTGTAGATAATGCCTACCAACAGCTACCGTGTAAACATTTCCTACCCGGTTTTTACATTTTGATATTTGATTCAATTTTTTATGCACGTATATTGTATACAATTTTAAAGGAAAACACTTCCATAAATGTTGGGAAATTGTTGTAAATAATAAATTATTTTTAGTACAGACAGAAGATTTCTATTTTAACTTAAAATATTTAAGCAATGGTAATATAATTATATTTAGTTAATTAATATTATTTTAAAAAGTTATAGGCACTTCTGTTTTATATTATTTAATAACATATTTTATTCGTTTGTTAATTCTCAACAATAATTATAAATATAATAAATATACCTATGAGTTACGTTGTAATATAATTATAAAATAAAAATTGTATCATAATAAATGCATTATAATAATAATATAATTTATACTCTGTTATCATGCATTATTTATTTAATAATCTGTGCTAATATTGTGGCTCTGCAATCCACCGGAATTGAGGCATTAGTTGGCACGTGGTATACATATAAGTACTTTTATAACTGTTCATTCAAACGTTTTGGATATTTATTTATATTATAGAAAAAAAACAAACATTTTCTCTACAGATTAATTTGATTATACACGCAATGATATTATTACAATATAGGTACATATATTTTTGAGTTATTATTTTATGATGAAAATATTTTAAAAACATACAAAAGTTAAAACTTCATTGCCATTTCAATGTTATACGTATATATGCATATTGTATATTATCTGATATGGGCAAGCCTTGTTCCGAGAGACCGTATCTATTAAATTATCTTGTTGTATAAGTGTGGTTCAAACGTATTGGTATAGGTACACGTACATAAATAATATACCAGAGAACAGCGGAATAGCGATTAAAATCGTTTGAACTATGAATTATGGGAATTTTTTTTCCGGAATAACGTGTTAAAATTAAAACAATATTTGTACATTTCGTGATTCACCGCGTATACTCGTACACACTAATTTCTGAACAATATAAATCTTCAAAGATATTTAAATACTGATATATCTTTATATTATACTGATATTCCCCCTCCAAAAAAAAAAATATATACCTTTAATATGTATACATCGTAGTTTCAATGGTGTGACTATAATGTTTTTTCGACTACTAAATTAGCTTTCATAATATGAATATATAATATTATATACACACATGATACACGCTTAACATATTTTTTTCAAATACATGTAGGTACGACGCGCACCGTACATTTGTGTACAAAATAAAATAAAATGATATTATTACAATATTTGTATGGTGGGATGCAGTTTACAAGTCCTCGATGTTCCACATATTATGTAAAACTGTGAAATTGACAGCTATTATAATTAAAACGATTTAATTCACACAAGAGTCACTGACGTACCTACGTAAAACAGTATATATTTACATAAACTATCGAAAAACCAAGGGTGGAAAACGTTTTTTTTTTTTTTTTTTGAACAACGATAATAAATTGATAAATGATAACGATTGAATATAAAAACTAAACCGAAAACTATTTTTAAACACAACAATATTGTATTAGACTTTATAGTTTATATACATGTATAATTTGAATAATTGTTGAGAACTTTTTCAACTAGGTTACTTATTGTTTTAAAAATGTAACAAAATTAGTTAATTAGTATTAGTATTATTATTAGTATCCAAGGGAAAATACGTTTAACGAAAACGAAATTCTAAATAAACTTTTTCAATAACATTATTTAATATAGATATTGGTGAATAAAAACAAAAATTTAAAAATGCCTTCTAGATATAGAAGTTCATAAAAAACAAAAATAAATCATTGTATTCATAAAACGGTTTCGAACGAAGTTCTATATAATATTATTTCCTTATCTATAACGGGTTTTAGTCATTTTCTATACATACACTTAAAAAAACTACTGGGAAAATCGTAAAATCATCTCATTACAGTACTGATTTCAACAAATTTTTCATCAGAAAACTCTTTACATGAAAATTCCTACGCTCGAAGTCTTCTACCCGTAAAAATGTATACACATTACACATAACACATTCACACTAAACCAAATTCTAAAATAATTATTGTAAGAACCAATGCGTCTAGAATCTAAAAATTAAGAAACTATCATCTAAACATATTTGGAACCTGCACATTTTTATTGTGTGGTATGGAAAACTTACTTTAATCAGTCGACCATCTATATATATTATATATGAATTATTTTTATTTTACGTATATTATTATATTTTTTTATGTATAATATTAAAACGTTTGTAACTTGTGTTTGTAGCTTATGTTTTTATTTTTTTACTTTCCGAAAACGTCTCTCTATTGTGTTATAATAAAATCGAAACGTAATATTATAATGTAATATGTCACCGCTGTGGTGGTGGGTTCAGATTTAATATATCGAGCAACATATCAGAAATTCCGAAGGATTGCTACTAGTCCTCACGCAGTCCCTTCCAAACGCTAGTTTATAGTATATATATGTATATATGTGTGTGTGTGTGTGTGTGTGTGTGTGTATGTGTGTGTGTGTGTGTGTATGTTTATGTGAGTGTGTGTTTTCTGACAAGTATTCATAACGTTTATTAAGACAGCCATTTTTTGGACCCATGTAAAATGAATATTGAATTAACGAATTTTCCGAGATAGTAAAATATGATACATAAAGAAAATAAATTTATAAAAACGTTTTAGGTAGTACGATAAAAAAGAAAAAAAAGTCTATTTTTACACTATAATTCTTAAATTCGTGCTAATAACTTGCGTTAGGTACCTATATAACTGCAGTATCTACAGTATAATTTATGCAATGAATGATAACGATAATAATTAGTAAACTATTGAAAGAGATAAAATCGTAAACCAAACTATGAAATTACTACCTATTCATTAATTACCAAGGGCATGCCTATATGATACGGATATCTGAATACCACATGGTGATCAACACATCCTTATTCCCCGCTACTTAAAAAAACTCGAAAAAGAAATGAACATTTATTATAATATCATTAAAATTTTATAAATAAGTATATCATGTGAATACCACTATGTATAATGCTACATAACTATGTATGTAAATGCAACTATATGATATATATGAGAAATTAAAAAAATATCATAAACTTTTTCTAGATCAGTCCATATGTTAATCGACAAGTTTAGATTGAAAATAATAGTTTTTTTTATTTAAAATTAAAAAAAAAGATATGTACATAAATCTATAACATAATAAAAATGGAAAAGTTTTATAAGATGTTGCACTATAAATTATTTCGTATGAAAAAAGCACAATTATTATAAGAGAACTTTTATAATTTATACATTTTTATTACAATATATAAAGCTAGCTATATATAATATTATACCTCAATATTTTTCTTCGTAAAATAAATGTGACAATTTTAAATGTTTATAAATTATGAAATTATTATGATTCCTCTTATAAAGTAATCTATTCATTTTCAAATATATGCATATTTACAATAGACGAAAATTAAAAAAAAAAAACATTTTTTAAAAAAAATATCTCACCGATCGTCCGTATTGATTTGTATAACTCTAACAGTTTACAACTGAAGGGATCAGTGGAACTGTGCAAGTTCATTTTGAAAAAAAAAAACAATAGTTTTTTTTGCAGTATTTGTAGAGAAACCCTTTCTTTACAGTATAGTGTACATATTTAATTTTTAATTTTTTTTCAATCTAGTTACACTGATACGGACCGATTTCGTTATCTCTTGACATAAATTGGGTATGTCCGAACTTGTACAGTTTTTGTGTATAAACTGCATGTGATCATGAAAATATAATGGTAAATATTCTGAACTTTGATGGAGGGTGTGACTAATACTTTTAGGGAGAGGTATCTGCCATCAGCTCGAATTTACTGTCAAGGATAAGGGAGGGGATATATAAATCTCAAAAATGTACTGATGTAATAAATTAATGGCCCAAATAAAAATAAAAAAACATAATGGGTAAAAATGAGTAAGTCAATTTTTTATTAAAAATATGTTATTGGATAAAATTAAATTTTGTATTTCAAATAATTGTCACTGGTAAAACGTTTTTTCCTTCTAAAGAACAATTGGTGAATTTGAAATTGTCTAACTGTATAATATAGTGTATTTAATAAAATTCGAAATTTATTGGCAATTAATAACAGAGCTGTGGGACAAGTAAATTAATTTTTAATTAATTTTATTTAAAAAATTAATTTTTAAATTTATTTCATTTAATAGGTAGATAGGTACCTAATCAATAGTATTATTAGTATAACAATAAGTTAAATTTAAATTTAAAATTTGCTTTTAATTTTAATTAAAAGTTATAATATATAGCCAATTGAACTAAAAAGTAATTTAATTAAGTTAAAAAAAATAATACTATCAAATTAAATATGGAATTTTTTTTAAATATATAGTAATAAACGTAAAAAAAAAACATGAACTTTGAAAAAAATAAATAATTTTTAGGCTCATATCCTAAAAATACTCAATGGCCAAAACCACTGAACATATACCTAGTTCAGATTGTTTAAAAACAAGCAAATACTAAATATATTGTTGTTTCAGATCTTGATAGTATTAAAACCACATCATAAACTAAGTCTGTCCAATTTTTTCAACTATTGATTATTTTTAAGATTTAAACCTAAAATAATATATTATTGTACTTTATTAATTATTATATATATATTATATATAGATACAATACAGTAGGTACACGACACGAATAAAATAATAATTGAGTATATTTTATGACGACTATTAACATTAAAAAATATGACTCGTTTTACCTACCTACATCATTAGTTTGATCATTTACTCAATTTTGACTTTTCTACTCGTAGTTGATAGTTAATACTATATTTACAATAATATGACAATAAATAAATTATTCGAAAAATGAAATTGATTTCACCAACCACATAATATTTTCGGAAAATTTTCCGTTTTATCATTAGTTTTTCTAAAGCTAATCAACTATTTATAATATAGACGTGGACGAACGATAATAAACTCTTTCACCGCTTGTTCCGATTGATGCCCCTCCTCTACAAAGAAATAAACAATTTTCGAAATTTAAAGGAATTAAATAAAAATAAATGAAAAATTTTGTTACATATTTTGAATTTTATTTTACATATTTTGATAAAAATAAGTATATATTTATGTGCATATTTAGATATTTTTTATTACTGCTGACGTCAGCATGGTTCTAACACCCCCCCCCCACCCATCCCTCTTGTCAGTAAATGTAAGTACACAACAGACCCCCCTCCCCCTAGGCGCTACGTAATACTTGAACGTCCCCTAAAATATACATAAGGGGAAAAAAACACGTTAAAAAAAATGTACACAGGTAATCACCGCAGAACCAATGAATTTTTCACGTTGTTCAAAATTCAATATAATGTGGAGTTGATGTACAGAAATTTACCAGAAAAAAAAATGAAAATCGAAAAGAAATAATAAAAATAATATATCGCTAAATGATATCGACGAAAAGTCTCGCGAACGAGTTGGCCAATAATGAAAACCATTAATAAAATATTGTCATATAATATGTAATAATAAAATCCTCGCGGTCGTATTTGTGATGACTAGTGCATGCGGATGGCGCTGCTGCTGCTATTACAGCGTATTATTATTATTATTATTATTATAGGGCTGTGCTGAGTACGGTGAATGTTCCGCATAGTTGGCGGGTAATAAAAAAAAAAAAAGAAAAATCAAGCTCAACATTGTAGGCGATTAGGCCACGGCAAAGGGGGTGATATGTACAGCAGCACCCCATGGGGAGGGGAGGGTAAAAAGTACTTGGTATATAACAATAATAACCAATAATAATAAACGGTAAATAGGCCGTAAAAATAGCGTATACTCGGGGTCACACTCAACGGAGGGGGGAAGGAGTCTTTTCCAAATTCTCCCTTTTATATATATACCGTTTTCACCACCACTACAACCACTCAAAACACCCGTACACATACACACATACATCGGTACACACACACACATACATACATATATATATATATACTTCAGCACTCATAAAACGCGGTTGGCGGGACCCCCGTGTGTCATCATCCATCAAGTCGAGATTTTAATAACGGCCCGCCCGTACTACCTAATATTTGCCGGGTTAGACCACATAAATTAACCGAAAATGAGTAACGACAGCACGAGAACGAGGAGAGTATAGAGGAAAATCCTCGGGTCCAAGGAACGCGGGTGCGCGCCCCATAAATATGCCTACCTGCCAGCCCGCAGCCGCCCTTCCCGAGGACTCCGCAAGACGACGCAGGATGCCGGGAGTGGGGAGCTACGGGAAAGGAGAGACATTTGTAAAAAGGCCTTTTATTTTGTCGTTCACCGGCGCGCGCGCAACGCAATATAAGGTCCCCGCCATTATTTATCATCCGAATATACCTTCATAAAAGCTGACAAAAGTCTGTAAAAATTGCTAGAATGATAACTCACTGGCAATATAACGAAAGTGACCCTCACCCCTCCCACCATCACACTCCCTTCGGCTATATTCGCTTAGCAGAGTTCGCCAACTCCTGCAGCAGCACAAAAGACGGGATAAAATACAACGCAACATATAAACTGATTACGGTTCTGCACTTAATCATTTTGGTTTTTATTCGCCCATTATAACGATGAAATACTAAAAAAAAAATAAAAAAAATAAAAAAAAATAAATAAGAAAAAAAACCATCGTTCAAGTTTTAAGTGACTTTTATACTGCGTAACCCGCGTAAATGGGTCGTCCCCGAAACATCACGCGGGGTCGTAAATCATTGAATACGAACGGATCAACGGAAGCAGCCATTCAATTTTGTACTCAATAAATTAAGTATTTTATCTCGATCTTTTCGTTACCAAAATAGAACTAGGTAAATGTAAAATATTGTGTCGTATACTGTAGGTACCTACTACAGTACTCAATGCTTCGTCAATTTTTTTAGATAGGGTTAGGTTACTTGTATATAATAAATTATTAAAACGCAGCCAAATTGTTATGTTAGTCCGCCGAATTACCCTAACCTTACATATTATACTTAGCACAACAACTTTATAACACAAGAAAAACTATGTTATGATCAAATTTAAACTAAATTCTGAAGTATGAAAAACACGTTTGAATTTTTTATTGTTATCGTTTTCGAACTCTCGTAAACTGTTAATTACAATGTATAGGTAGGTATAACGGGAAGTTGTTATTTACCATACACTCAAGTCGGATTTTATTATTTGTAATCCGGTCGCTGTTGAGTAAATAATATATATATATTGGAAAAAATATATATTAAGTATAATGTACAAGAACCTGATAATTATTATTATTGTTTTGGACAACAGAACTCCATGCTGTGATGGAAAATAGTATCTATTACGAATAATATACGAAAGTCAACATTGTGTTGTGGTTTCTTATCGCATAAAAAAATAGATAAATTAATATAGAAAAATAAACAATAATAATATTGTAAAGTGCCTAGGTAATTTATTTTACAAATTAATATATTTCACAATATTCAACTTCCAGTTGCCCGATAAAATTGAATCCCGCTGTAAACATCGCATAGGTACTTAATACAAACTTTTTAACATTTTTAATTTAAACAATATACATTATTCGTGAACAAGGGCGAGGGAAGCTATATGAATGTTGATTCCTCTTCCTTTCACTTAATTAATCCTTAATATTTGACATCCGACTCGATATTTCCCATTATCTTAATATTATAATGTAAAAAACAATATCCATAGGTACAATATTTATAATTATTTTAAAATTTATAGTTTTAAAATTTAAATTTAAAATTGTTTATATAATAATTAAAACTAACAAGTCAAGCTAAATAAAAAAAAAAAAATACGAAGAATATACTATTATATATACCTTTCCAAAAAGATATATATATTTATTTGTGAAATTTGTAGGAAATAACATAACTAATTAATGTTATATTAAAAGTATAATTAAACTTTTAGGTCTTAATGACAATAAAAAGTGTAGATTACAAATTCAAGTTATTACTCACAATATTTCGCATTATTTAATACTCTTTGTATAGTCAGTTTCGTTATATTAATTGTACATAAACACCGAATAAAGTTTGTTAGCATAATATAATTTCTTATAAAACAAAAACAAAAAAACTCCAGAGTTTTTATAATGATTTTAAATTACTTTTTTATGTTTTTTAGTACCAAGTACGTTTCTCGATCAATTTAATGGGAAAGTATAAATGTCAATCTCTTCTTCATTACATATTTTAATTTTTTTTTTCACTTGATATTTCATTTTTAACCAACATTTTACGATAGAAAATACTTTTTGGCATTGCATTAATTTTGTTTGAGTATACGATATCCATATTTTTAATCGATATCGATTAAAACAAGAAAATTTAATTTCTAATTATTATTTAATGAAAAATATTGGTAATTTCATCCTATAGTATTGTTATAATAATTTTTAATGAAAATTTCATTTCATTAACAGAAAATTCGTACGTTTCGTTTGGGGGTAAAATGCATATATGCAGTGAATTTGTTTGAAATAAAACTCGAATGTTATCGATTTTCTCTGTAATATACCTACTGTCTGACTGAGAAATTATTGCATACTTAGATAATCAGTACAAAACCTAAATTATACTATTCAAAATGTTAACGATGGAAGAAATCTATTGTTGCATATTAAATGTATACAATAATGTATATAATAATATTGTATACTATAATATGTATAAATCGATTAACAATTTAACTCACATATTTATATAACTGTATACTCAAAAAATATGTTAATATACAAATTATAAAATATGTATACTATCTATAATGGAAAAGTATATTTCAAAAATTAATTTAAAAAAAAAATGTTAGTTAAATTTAATTAACCAGCGGGCCTTCAGTTGAAAGTTAATAGTGAACGAAAATTTAATTTAAATCGATTATTTTTAAATTAAAATGGAGGAAAAAAATATATGTATAGTAAAAATCGGGACAGACATTTTCAAAATTATTCATTAGAGTGTAATACATTTTTTTACGTATTTATGAGTAGTTAATCATTATGGTTAAAATCTCTTAATTAGTTAAATGTTTATACGAATTATAATTTAACTATAACGAACTCGCCGGTGAATCCTTCTCGTATCCTCAAGTAGTTAAATATGTTAATACTTTGCAGAAAGATTACGAAAATTAACTGTAAATAGTAAAAATATAAACTGGTTAAGTTAATTACTGAACGACACTAATTAACATTTTGAGTTAGAAAATTAAAAAAATGAACTTTTAACTTAACTTTAACTTTTAAACTTAAAATTAAACTTGGTATATAATAATAATGCAAATTTCGATTTTAAATCCAAATAAATTTAATATATACTGAGAAATATATTGTCAATAATATAATGAATTTTATATTACAAATAGCATATACATTATATAATATCCATTCAGATAAATATAAAATATAAAATGTGATAATGTGATAACATTGGACGAAAACAAACTATTAAATATGGGTTAATAAGTTAAATTCACTCAAAAGTTTTCATTTAAAAGTGTAATAAATATACTAATGAATATATCAACCATTACCAATATTACTAATATTATTATTACAAAGTCTTTCATAACATCGTCCACGTTAAACAAATTAAATTAATTTTTATTATTATATGTACCTATACTATATATTTGGATTTAAAGAAAAATAAATATTTATAACAAATTCGCAAGAATTGCTCGCCCCCTATATAGTGTATTAGCATTATAATGGATGATTATATAAATTAACTGTAAAAGGATATAACTTATAAGTAAATTGAAGAAAAATTTTAATTAATTATGTTAATTAGTAAATTACAATAATAATTAGCACATGCTTAGTTAAAAAGTTGTAAAATGATTAACTTTTAAATTTTATTTTATTTTTTCAAATATAATTCATATAAGTACCAAACTTTGGTAACTATTGTAACTAAAGAGTGAAAAGTAAAAAAAATGCACACTGTCTACACAAATTACATATATTATTTTGAGGTGTTAAAAATGCAATTCGACGTAGAGAGTAAATCTCATAAATGTGAATAAAATATCGAATAAGATGTGGTGCGATAAATTTAATTATTGCGCACAAAGATGTCCTCCGCACGCAGCGTATAATGTCGTTACTATCCGGATATTACACTTTTCCCTCCATCGCATATATATATATATATATATATAATATATATAAAATATATTATATACTTATACACGAATATATTTAAACTGAAAAAGAGTCACTTGATGTACGAGTTTTTACTAATGTAATTTTATAAAATAAAATAAATGTTTGAAAATTGAATTATATTTTTTTTTCTTGGCATAGTTCCTGTTCACATATATATATATTATAAGATGCAGACAATTCGTGCATAATATGTGCATAAATATGTACATAAAACTTAACCTAGGTGAGCACTGAATATAATATAACATATACGTAGGTAAATTTCTATTATTTTAAAATTATCTTATATAGTTATTATGTATAAATAGGTAGAAGTATTGTCATAAAATAAATGATTAAATATTAAAAATAACCAAATTGTTAGAAATACGTTGTATACATTTCTCAACATAAAATTTACAACAGTGATGCCTATAGGTATTATTTTAAAAATGTTGATTGTTATAAAAAAAAAATTACCTAGCTTTTTATGAAAGAAAAAAAAATGATAAATGTTATAGGGAATACGGATGAAAGTATCTGCAAGACTAAAAAATTTTAAAAATTTAACCCTGATTAGCTTATGTGTGGTTTATATTAATTTATTAAAAATAATTTCAACTCATGAAATTTAATAAAAAAATGCATAAAAATTTTAACTATAATTTCTATTAAAAAAATGGTAATTATTTTATTTTCCATTAAACAAACGGGATTCGACTTATTCGAAAATGTAAAAACGTAGACTGTACGTTACGGTTTATTATTGTACCTGGATAATAGAATGAAAATTTAGAAACTACTACTAGTTAAATTAGTTTATTTATGGCAAAACTATTTTTATAGGTCCCTATAGGTATATATATAATTAACAAGTTTAGCTTAAAATATAAAATATAAATTCAATATTTTTAAATTAATAATTTATTAATAAAAATGCGATATTAAAGTTACTTTAACAATAATTCACAGCTATTTTTTACGCAGGTATTTTATATACGATTAATGCAAAAAAATTAAAATGTACATAATTAGTTGCAACTAGGTACTCGCAAAACTATACTGTATTACATTTTCGGAAGTTTTAATTTTCTCATTACGAATTTCCTAACGGAAATAATAGTCGATGTTTTATTTAATTGGATATTTTTAAATTTCATTTACCTACGTATATAAACGATCCAAACACGTACACACATATATATATATTATATTTATATTAGGTATAAAATATAAAGATATTTTCGTGATAATATTATAATGATAACAACTATATTAACTATATTTTTTTCTTAGCCGTATAGAATATTGGTGCACATACCAAACCGATAACGGTGCAGTTATCGGGATTATAAAAACGTGGACGCCCGCTAGACGGTTTCGAAAATGTGTTTTATTATAGCTTGCACTCGTACTGGGGTTGCGGGAATAGAGAAACAAAAATAATAATAAAAAGAAACGGACGCAAAACTAAAAAAAAAAATCGGTTTAAGTTCGAGAGTAGAGTAGAATATAAAAAAATAAAAAACAAGAGCAAAAGAGAGAGACGAGAGAGAAACGAGAGCAGAATAAAACGACAACAAACGAAATAATTGAAACTACCTTTTGTTACTGTCGGCTCCCAATCCAACGACTAACAATGGGTTACACAATTTATGTGGTCGTTTGAAGATAGTAGCGGGTTTTTACACATGTTCCACGGGAGTTGGGAGTCGAGTTTGTCCACCGGCTATTATAATACATTTTATTGTCTTCCCGCACACCGACGACGACTGACCGACCGACCGACGGTCATCGGTATTTTACCATGCAAATAACTTAACAGCGTTGGTGTTTTTAGATTTTTTATTTTTTTTTTTTTGGTTTTTTTACAAATGTGTACGTGTAATATAATTTACTGGAGACAATAAAAAAAAAAAATATATATATAGTTGTATATATATATATATATATATAACCGAGTGCATCTGTACAATAAGAGATAATAAATGGCATCTCGAACTAGTGAAAACGGTTATGAAAAAAATTAAAACACTGCGAATATCACTTATATAGTATTATTTTTCGGGTCAGATTTGTATTCAATTCGGATAAATTTTATTTTGAATACATATCACTATCATATCACTGTATAAATATTGAAGTTTGATCGGAATACAAATATTTAAATGTTAATGTTTATTAAATATTGAATAAATATTTCATTTACAAATAAAAATATTTGTTAAATATATATTTGTTAAATATTTATTAAATATCCTAGTAAACATATTTATTTAATACTCTTAAATGTTTAATTATTATTTTTTCTTAATTGAAAACTATAAAATTGAATTCCAAATTATAATTCAATGTTAAATAAATATGAAAAATAATTTAAATAAAAGACCTATTATGAATTATAATTTTATTAAAATAATTCAACGTTTATTTCAAATCATTTCTCGTTGGCCGAAACTCATTTTGAGTTTCGGTGGTTTGAAATATAATATATTACTTATAATATCTTCCAAAGATGTGTATTCAAAATTTAATTTTAGGGGAAAGGGGTTATAGAATCAGATAATTTAACAAATGTATTTGAATTAATGATTTGTGTATAATAATAATTTTTTTGTCTACTTGAAATCCGACGTTAATCTGTTTTAAAAATACGTAAACGCATGTACCTATACTGTTGTATATTTTAGTATCAACCCTAAGGTTGGTTTTGCAGTTTCCCGTAGTTTCTCCACTTATCTCTATTGCCAGCTTACCTCTTAAATACTAGTATAGTTTGTTAAACCTGCATCGGATATCATCTTTTTGATGACATATTCAGGTTAATATAGGTATTGATTATGTAAAGTATAGATAGCTAAATCATAATAAATCAATGATATAGGTAATTTAAATGTACGACATATAAACTATAAACTTGTATAGTAAAATTTCCCCTTAAAATCAACCTAATGTGTAAAAATATATCATATGTGTACAAAAATACAATATAGACGCGATATGAAGTTTCCGATGCGTGCCAACCATCCCCCCCCCAACACACACACACACAAACACATAAAACAAATATAGTAGTGTTCGAACTGCTCAGCCATCAATAATTGACACAATATAATATTATAATACAAATACTTATTTGAGTTATTCCTCAAAATATAACTATTTGTATAAGTACCTATTAAACTGGAAATCCTTATTATTAGGAAGCATGGTAATATAATAATATTATTCGAGTAACTGAACAGCTTAATAATATAATAAAATATTAATAATAATAACAAATAAAAATACTATTTTAGAGAACTTGAATAAATAGCCGGTATTTTTTATCCTCCAAAATTTTAGATTTTTATTACCAGTAGTTTGGAGAGTCATTTAAGACTTGGATAACATTTATAATATGTTCCTACCTATAATTATTTAATATTATACATAAATATTGTTACAAATACCCGATATCAATCTTTGATGCTTAGGTAGATAGGTTCGAACCCCAGATTAGGAAAATACATTTATTGCAAAATTTACAGCGTGTGCTATCCGCCTAGTGATTTTATAAAAATATGAAAATGATAGTTTACATCTTTTTTTTCTTTTCTTAAAAATATTTAATAAATGTTAATAATTAATATTGCATGAATAAATGCTTTTGGTTCAAAACATATTTGTGGAATATTTGTATAATATTTAAAATTTTATTTAAAATGAAAAACAAATGTTTAATAAATATTAGATTTAAAATTGGAATATTTAGTAAATATTTAATAAATATATAATTGCTGCGTGGGTACGAGAAAATCGATTAATATAATCGAGACGATTATCTATGAACTGAACGTGTACCTAAATGCTGTAAGGATGGTTAAAGTTTACGATAAAATTAACTATAGCTATACATTTAAGTTAATTATTTTTAATAGGTAGTCAAAAGTTAAAAGTTAATTAATCAATGACTTAACTAGTTAAACAGTTAAAAGTGAAAACTTGATAAAAGAAATATGTCTATGGTACATTCATTTTTCATTCACAATAAGAGTTAATTGGTATACAATTATATACAAAAATGGATAGGTACCTAAATTAATTAAATTCATTTTTCAGTGTATTTTTTTTTTAACAATTAAAGGATACATTTTTTTATTTTTTTGAACCAAGACAAGTTTCGATTTTTAAAATGAAGGAAAATGAACTAATTGTTATATTAACTTACAAATTTATTTAATTAGACAATTTGATAAGTGTTTGAAACCAAATTTAAAAAATTATAATTAAGCTAAAAAGCTAATAACTTAAATTTTAAACTTAATTTTTTTAATTTGTTCATTTCCTTTTCTTAATAATATTGTGCAATAATATAACCGATGAAAGAAAAACATTCTGCAGTATTATTATATTTATTAGATTTCGTTATGAATTTAAATGGAACTGTAAATAACACTGAAAAAATATAATATTACCTATCTATTGTAAACATAAGACTTTTTTTTTAATAATATTTCAAATTAATTTTTTACAGTCTAAAAATCCTACACGTTAATATAATTAAAATACATAGTTTAGGTAATTCACTAAATGAAGATACTACACTATTGATTATACGTATTTTCGAGGTCAGATTTTTAATACCTACACATGAACCTACAGTGTGTTCGTGTAGATATTTTCATTTTTCAAGTCACTTAAATTATGTTCTGCGAGGTAAATTTTTTTATTCTAACATATGTAGATTATACACCTTTTAGTGTATAGAAGAAACGAGTAAAATTGTTCAGTAAAAAACATTCAAATAGCAAGTTCAATCCAGTTGGCACTTCAAAGAGGTCATTTTTTTGATTTTCCTAGAAGTTTTCTTACACGTAAAGGAAAATTACCGATCATAACGAAAAATTTTTAGAAATTGGAAAATAACAAAAACATGTCATTGTTCTCGTCTAATTATTAAACTCTAATACATAATAATATATATTACATTACCTATGTATACACATTTTTGGGTAGAAGGAGTCGAGTAATGTCAAACTTCCAATAGAAGAGGTTATTTTTCAATTTTTCCAGTAGTTTCCTTTAGCGTAAATAAATACTACTAAAAATTACTGAAAATTTTTAAGCATAAATTTCCTTAAATTAAAAAATTATAATATTACACCAAATATTTACTACAGCACTATAATGATATGTTAAAAGTTGCAAACTTTTAAATACTTTTATGTAGCTTTTATAAAACATTGAAATTTAATTTTTAAATTACAAATTTAATGTAATTTGTATTTTAAAAAGGTCAATTTTCGATTTTCTCTTTAGTTTTCTTAATTGTATAGGAAAAACTATTGAAAATAATAGTGAATAAATTGCCATAAATTGGATAATTATCCTGAGCTGTGCTCAGAATCGTTTTATCTACAGAGATAGTTTATCGTTGCTTCCAAACTCAATGCGTGCACCACTAGTGTAATATGTTGTCTGACAAGCAAAGTGCTTCCAATCCAAGCCGACTAAATTTTTTTTTTTTTAATACATTTCAAACTACTTGCAATATGCCAATAATAACGTACCTACTCATAACCCATAAAATGAATTTTAGAATATAAACATTACGGTACAATATATATATATATATATATATATTTAAATTATATTAAGAGGACGGTACACAGGTGGTTTTTGATATCATAAAATATGCTCACTAAGATTAAAAATAGTTTTAATCAAAGTAAATCTAGAGCCAAATCGCCTATTATCAAAGCTAAATCGAACAACATTTTAAAGTGCACCTCATAGTTTTTTTTCGAAAAATTAATTTTTAAAAGGGTTATAATTGTTTAAATATGCTAAAAAAGGTTGTTCACTTGTAGTCAATAAGTATATGGCACGTCGTATTTGAAACGATTAAAAAAAGCTCCAAGATGATTTCGTTTTCTTTAATTTTAGTAATAAGTGTTATGGCTCTAAAATCAATCTGGAATAATTTATTTTCTATCTATAAGTAGACATATTTTTCTTTAATACATATCCTGATTATACAACAATAAAATATGCGATATTGGCATAGGACTACTATTGTATAATAATATATTTAAATATTTATAAATGACTGAAATTTTGTGAAAACTGCCCATGCAGAATCCCTTAAAAATCAGGTAGTGTCCTCTTAAATGTGTGATTATCGTTTTTTTCCATTCGGTTGTAAATCGTCTCAAAATAGCGTCGTGACATAATAATGTGAACATATTTTCCATGCACGTAATATGACATTCTGTGTATATTATATGAAATGTAAAAATATTACAATATCCTTTCCGTGAAATTACGTAATGAGCTTAAAATCGTTCACGCGCATTTTAATATTATCGCTGGTATTGGTATAATATACTATATACATGTTATACACACCTACACTTACTATAATATATATATAACTACTGTAATACATCTGAAAACGTTTGCCAGGCAAGTCACTAAAATAAGCATATACTCAGTGGCGAAACGTGTATAAACCAAATGGGGAGACGAATTTGAAAAAAATAGGCGCAACTAGCAAGCAAATAAAACAAAATCAATAAAACTAATAAAAAAATTTAAAAGTCAACAAAAAAAACAAAACCGCGTGGTTAGTTATTTGTCGCACGACTAACGGAAACACTCACTGACGATAAGATATTGTTATATTCTGTGACAAAACGCGTCACGCCGTAGGTTGGTAGTTTGATAGGAACTGGTCACATATTAGTATACCACACATTGGTAGAGAACCATATATAAATCCTGAGCGCTCATTCGCTACATTTCGTTTGAGATAACACAGTACAGTACTGATAATAACTCGAAATTTTGAAATATATATTTTACGAGTAATTATTACCATAGAATAAGGATAAGTATATATAATAATAATATTAAAATTAAACTGTGTTAATAGCATTAATTTTTTTTTTTTTTTTTAATCGGATTGTCATTGTAAATTCTCACTTTTGAGTAACTTAATTAATGTATTTAATTAACTTACTTAATGAAAAAAAAGTCAGTGATTAACTATTATTAATCCAGTTTATTAAACTAAAAATTAAAAAGTAACAGTGCCTACAAGTAATATAATGAAATAAAAGAATACACATTATATGATAAGTTGGTTGTGTTAATACATAACGTCTTCATAATACATTTATAAGTTAGTCGATGGCTACATCTAAAATAATATGCTATTCATAGCAGTTTAATCTATTAAGAATGAAGGGACTTTTTAACAGTACTATAACTTGTACTGTGTTATCTCAAACAAAATGAGCGCTAAGGATTTACGACACTCGGATTTACGCACACTCAATTGGTCGCCACCGAGTTGAGACAGTGTCTTCAACCACTGTTGAATTCGGTATACAAAAACCCTGCGCCCCATGGAACCCCCACTGTATCGGTCACGTATAAAAATGTAAGATAGCTTCGGTCGCTGTCTCAACAACTATTTTTGTATAGTTTTAGAATAAATTATGCAACGAATATGAAATGAGTTGAATAAAAATAAATAATTGAAATAAAATCATGTTTTTTTTTTACTTTTATATCAAATTTTTCATTTTAAAATTAAATATATTATTAACAATTCTTCAAATATTAAAGTGGGTAGACACTGTCTCTTTGTCTCATAGGACGCTTCGCCTCTGTATATACCTATATAGATACATTCTCTTCAGTCATAAAACCCGATGTGTCATTTCGAATCCTTACGATTGCCCCGGCCGAGATATCGTTTTCGACCGAGACACTTATTTTTCGCCTCACTATCTCAAAAAAAAAAATAACGAGTCTACTGTTTAACGCGGCACAGCAGCGATTTGGTTTCCCAGGCCGTTCGTGTTTCGGGGCCGATACCTAGTGACTTCCTGTAGCAACCGGTGACACGGCGGCACCCTCCCCTTAACGCACACCACATCCACCTGTGTGCGCGCGCGCGCGCTCGTTTCGACAGTATAGGTATAATACCAGTACCTGAGTATCGGTTACCACCGGGCTTAATAACCGCAACACCCGGTCGGTTACCGGCTATACATATAACCGAAAACACAGCACGTATAATATCGTACGCCCAACAACAATATACTTTATGGATTTAAAAAACAAGCATAAATAGCTTTCACTGCACGTGATTGCATTTTGTGTCGTCTCGTTGTCCGCGACATCGATAACGCTAAATAATTCCAAGACATCCGATACGGAAACAGAACGCTGGTTGTTTGTATATATAGGTACTTTGACTGCTGCAGTTTAATAAGTTATTTCAGTATTTTTATTTACAGTGTTCATCTGTATAATATAATATAATCTCGACCAAAAGTGGGTACATTTGTAGATATTTATTAAAATATTCAAGTTCAGTTAAAAAATTGATTTTTTACGTTTCTACACCTACAATAGTATACTGTATGAAGCCACTTCACAATCGATTGGTCGATTGTATAGACCCTAGAGTAGCTTAATTCAGAATGTTTTATTGAATATAAATATAATACCGCAATTAAGGCTGAAGCATAGGGGAACTTTGACGACCCCACTTTCGCTCTCTTTACACACATTCGATCACTCATCGCACACTATTTTTATGTTAGATACATTAAACAATTTATTAAAAAAAGTTATATTACAATAAATTAGTTTTATATTTTTCTGTCTCACAGTAATATCATAGAATAAAAGAATCAGAATGGACACTGATAAGAATTTACACGGGCAGCATAGGATGGCGTGAAAATCAGTCGCCATGTTTACGGATGACATTTTATCATTCTTTATAATGTGTTTATACCTAATTTTATACCACAGATATAATTCGACGTACTGATATCACAGAATATTCTGTGATAGTACTGATAGTGTCTATTATGGTATAAACCACTGAATATTCTGTGGTATAAATAATGGTAAAATCGCATCCGAAAACATGACAATTGATTTACAGATTTCGGCTTAGTGTTCACCCTCTGGTAATATTTTCAAATTTCTGGACTCCAAAAGGACGTAGTACCGGAAATTTACGAAATTTACATCTAGCACTTTAATGATAACATCGTAATTTCTAATATAAGAGTAAATTGACCTACTTCCTAAATTATAGACGAGATTACTATCCAGTAGTAAAGAGCCTTTTTATCGAAATTTTAATTTTCAAGAGAAATATATCTATTTACCGTATTAAAATTTGAAAATAGTTGTAGCTTTTTACAAAATTTAAATTCATTTTACAATATTGATAATGATCTCGACTATAATTTCAGTAATAAATCAATGTACTCTAATATTAAAAATCATAAAGTTATGATAATAATGCTGGATGTACATTTTGTATATTTAAGTTGGTTTAACGGAAATAGCCAATTTGTGTCTTAAATCTTATTAAGAATAAAAAGTAGCTTAAAAATCAAGTTTTCTGTTATTTTATAATAATTAAAATAAGTACAAACGTCAAAGTGTATGATCGTACAAAAAACGTATCGAATAAATACATAAATCGTGTTATCAGTTATATTGATAACTTACTAATAAAGTTTAAAATTTTAATCTTTGTTTCTAAATGATTTATAAAATGTATATTTTATACATATATGTATATATTTTTTAGAAAGACTTAAAATAATTATAAAGGATGATTTATCAATTTACATTTTTATTACCTAACTTATTTTATAAAATTCGAGTAAATTAATCCATCTTGGACGAAATGATTCCATATTACTTTCTTTGAATCATATAATATAGGTAAATACCTACTTTATATTATAGTTAACAGACGATTGAAATAGTGAAAATCTGTGTAACATTATTACCTATTGAATTGTATTGTGTATTAAAAAAAAAACACAAAAAAAGAGAAAAAGTGTGTAACTTTTAATGATAATCATCATTCATTATAATTGGGACCATCACTCAATCAAAGTATTCTGTTAAAATACATCTGGCACTGGTGAACAGAAAATGAAATATCTTATTTTTTAAACTTACTTCTTATATGTCACTGAAACATTCTTTCTTCTCAAAAGAAACATCGTATTTCGAATTCCTTCGAAACAACTACTCTTATAATAGGACAAGGGAAAATACTGTTAAAGAAAACACCAGTTATCCATAAGTGAAAAAAAACTAGCAGCAGTCTTGCAATAATACCTGCACAACACCAATATAATTACTCGTCATCGCTATCGAAGAGCAGCGTACGATTTTGGTGTTATGTTTAATGTGTTTCGATAACCCGTTTGATCCGCACCGCTCCTAAACACAAACATGAATCACAGTATTTTTTCTCCGACATATTATATAGCTATCTTTTTTTAATCATACCTATAATATGGTTATTCAAGGTAGACGCTAAATATTATATCAGTGTCGAAGTTAACAAGAGACAAGAGATAATACCGCGTACCTATTTACAGTGTATCACAATTATTATATATATAAAAAAAATAAATAAATAAAAAAATACAATTATTATTATCGTTTTTTTTACGAGGGAGGGATTTAAAACCATACCGCTAAAAAATACTCTTCTCCATCTATTCCTTCTGTCTTCTGCTATTACATCATTACTTTCCTCTTTCGATTTTTAGTTTTCCAATACATTTTACACAATAATATCATATTGCATTTAACATAAGTTAGTAAATAATATTAGATATGTTTTAAAAATAAAATGTATTAATTGTAGGTTAATTGAAAACTCTGGGTGATCAGAGATTGCGTGTCTAACTGACTAACCACTGTAGATTAAAATTCACATTTACCTAGATAAAAAAAAAAAACATATATTATACCGGTATAGACGTGTCCAGTTGGCTGTTGATTCTAATTGAAATCCATAAACGCACGTCTTTAGCTTATATTTTATTTTAAAAATATGTTACATGATGTTGCCCATATTTAGGCGAATAGGTTAAATATTCAGGGTCATCTATATAATATATTTATAAACATTTTTTAATCATCGTTTTACCACAGTTTTCATGTAGGTACCTAGTAATATAAGCATAAGCATAACTTGAGATTTTTCATGGAGAGGGATGGGAGCATAAATAATATTTTTTCAACCCCCTCCCATCAACACATACACACCCATTAAATTCTAACAACGTTATACAAATACATTTTTTTAGTTTTGTATAATAATATCTCAATATATGTTCATCACAAGGAAACATATTAATATTTAATATCATTATAGAATTCTATATAAATATCGAAAATAGTAAAAATATAAATAAAAAACTTTTAAATTAAGTATACTTATACAAAATAAGTAATTATTACAAACTGAAAATATTTTATAATGTTCATTTTATTTTTATCATTATTAGTTATAATTTTTTTTTTTAATCCAGTAGGTGTTTTAGGGTAAAACACTATTTATTTGAAAATGTATTCAAGTTGATACTTTAGAGAGTTATTTTTCGATCTTTCTTGCAGTAGATTTCTCAAGCATAAGGAAAAACTACCGAAAATATTTACAAATTAGAAAATATATTAATAGCAAACACTTGAAATTTGAAAATATGCAACAAATAGATATTTACTGTAAAACCATAATGACGGGATAACATTTTCAAAGTATTTTAATATTTTCTGGTAATTTATAAAAAAAATTGGCTTGATGTATATACATATGAGTACACTTTTCGGGTTAGTAGAGTTGAGTAAGAGTTTTTGGGTGAAAACGAGAATTGTTGAGTAGTTTATATTTTCCCAGTAGTATTTTAAGCCCAAATAGAAATTAATAAAAATAATTGAAAATTGTTATAAAGGTAATATATTGTATCGAACTTCACTCAGGATTATTTTTTGAATTGTAAAATTTGAATACTATAATAGCTATAATAAATCCAAGAACAGGTAATGACTACAAATATAAATGAAATAATACAAATTAAAAAAATTACTTTAGAAAATATGAATGGTGCATTGCTCCTTCAAATTTTACCAGGGGCCAGCTTCCTCCAAATAATTTATGCCTAAATACTTGTAGTCGTATTGATTCAATAGGAAAACGCATTTATTTATCTATTATTTGAAGACCTTGTGTAACTGTGTTGAAAAATGTGTATATAAAATGTTGTATCATTTTCCAAAGTAAAGCTAAACTACTTTCTATTAAGGGGTCATATTAAAATATGTGATCTCTTGAAAAAACTGATCAATTTTGTGTTCTCTTGAGCCAAATATACACTACAAATCTATAGGTTTTGGCAACACTGGTTACTACCATGCAGAATAAGGAATATTCTTTCGCAAACTTGAAGAAACTAATCTACATATCTTATATCAAAGGAGTCATGAAGTCATTTTTTAGTGGGAGGGGGGAAGAGGGGGTGGTGTGTTTAATTTTGGCCAACTGATTGAATTTTTTTAAACAAGCTAAAATATAAAACGGTTATCAACTTCATTCTGTATTCCGATATGCCATTACTGGCTCTCAAATTGGGCATGCCCTTAACGACTTAGCCGATTGACAATCCGATTTTACCTTACTAAAGCATTTTGGGGGAGGCAATTTTCCCTCTCTCCCTTCCCCGCTACTATTATGCCTCTGGCATATACATTTCATAAGGACTCGTGACCAAAGGGATTTTTAAGAAATACTATGAAAATATACTAGTAGGTCACTATCACTGACTGTGTAAAATTGCATTACATTACGTTCGTTTAGTGTTACTTAATTAGGGCGCAGGACCACAAACTTGAGGCCGTGGCAATTCGATCTGTTTTTGTTGATATGACGATCACGATAGTAAGGCCGGAACGTATATTCTCATGATTGTCATAATATATATATATATATATATATACGACACGTGTGCACGAGAGGTTTACCTACCACTAGGTTTAGCAGGTGTTTTAGAGATGTGTTATTTCTTATCGGGGGGAGAAAGACTGTTGAGAAATTATCGTTTTTCTTCCCTCGTTGACCCAAACCTCCCCCCACCCTCATCGAATTTTCCGTACTTATTGTCCTGGTGTTTGTGTGAATGCATAAAACTTTTCCACCCCCGATCATGAAACGTAGGTTAGGTATACATATTATTTCCTAAGCTTTGGGACGGAAGGAGACAAGATGTTTTCACTTTTATAGGGCTTACTTTTACGAGTCATAAACGCATTCCGCTCGTCTTATCACGCTAACCTCGATCGTCCTTACGCCCGTGTCCCTTCATTGCGTCCGCGTGCGTTTTTCATCCCTTTGCCAGACAATGTTAAACCGTCAAAATTCTACAACTCGTGTATATATACACCTAAATATAAATTCCAGGTAGCTATATATATATATATATATATATATATATATATATATTATATCCATTTAAAATCCACCTTGGATGGCCAATTGAAAAAAAAAGGCCGTTCAAAAACATATAACATAATATATACCTTTAATACTATTCCACGACAAACTGTCGTAAATACTTAAACGGGACCGTTTCTGCTTTAACCCCTGAATAGCCGCCACTAAAAACCACCAGAACATAACGCTTTTAATATTAACGCGTGTTTTTATTTTCTGCGCGCGACGACCATTTTTAATAGCTCAAAGGCCATGCAAATTTCATTTATGTCGAACGTTAAACATTGTAACAAATATCGTGCATAATATAATATACACATTTCGCGGTGGTGAGAGATTTTCGAGAAGAATAGGTATACAATATATAGGTTAAGTTTTACGACTTTTTCTATACGACTCACTTTTCGCGCGCTTTACGATCGTATATATAGTAAAACTGCTATAATATACAATTGCATCGTTTATTTATTTACTTTACTAAACGAATTTTTTCACTGAGCATTTTCAATTTAAACAGTTACGACCAAAATATATTATACAAATTGATAAGGTATGCCAAATTCGTAAAGCTTACCTATATAAGACAGACTTAATTGTTCGTTGTGAAATGAAAAACATAATTTTATAAGTCAAAAATTAATAAAAATAAAATATTAATCGTAACGAGAAATATTCAAAATTAATTAACGTCTTCTATCTTCTATCTTTTTTTGACCCATGTATTATCACTGACTGATGAACAAGAAAATATTGTGTGTATTGTATATAATTCTATACATTGTATAGTATATAAATCAAAGATATGCAAAGTAGTTAATAATAAAATGAATTAGCTAAAGTTTAAGTTAATTATATTGTTTTTGTAAATATGAGTAATTATGGGTTAAAAGTAAATTAATTAATGATTTAACTAGTCAAAGTTACAAATTAAAACCGGACATAAGCTAATTAAAGAGACAATTATTTTATCCATTATACTGCATAAAAAACACATTTTTTATTCATAATAACGCTTATGTTATAACAATATAACGTATTTACGTTGTAGACAAATACCTAAAATAATGAGATAGATTTTTACTTATAATGGGATAGTTATTAACTTACAGGTATTATTAACGTTATAAAGTGATGAGTTTACATTACAAATTAACTAGTTAAGTTAAAAATTAAATAATAATTTAACTTTAACTTATTAAATATAGTTAAAGCATATTATTAGTATAAACTATAATCATAGTATATATTTACTAAAATAATATATATAAAAAACTATAAGTTATAAAAAAATCAGATTTATGGAATGAAAAATTATTTTATAACTATACAAATAATAATACAAAAAAATGCATATTATATAATATATATTTTTAGCATAACACAATGAATATATTTCATTAATTGTTTTATAATAATAGTCATGACCCTGACTATTTTCACATAAAAACTCCATCTTGACACAAATCGTAATTTGTCTGAAGAGAGACATCTTTTAGACCTTTACAAATTTAACACTGTAACTATCCCATTTTTATTTATAATATGCTATAGTTAATATATTTTACAAAATTAAAATTGTTTCAGCTATTAATTTAAAATGAAAATATCGATTAAATAACTTTAAAAAATTTGTCGAAATGTGTTATTTTATTATAGTTTTCCTTTCCAAAATTCCCTAATATCAGGAAAACATTTCCAGAACATGCTTTTAGCTTTTAATATACGAAGTATTTAAAGTACCTAAGTTCGTGATCCGTCAGTGGACAACCATTGAACTACAGTACAAATAATTAGAATTTTCTATAAAAACCACTGAATTATATAAAATATATTAACTATTGACATAACTCTAGAAAATATATTTTGTTTAAAATGGCATTGCAAAAAAACGTTTTTTCGAATTTCTAGAAAATAGAGGAATTCATAATATTTGGGTCTAATTTCAAATTGTTTAAGATATATACATACCAATTAATGTATTTTACATATCCGGAAAAGTCTTCTCAAAGATTTAATTTTAAAAAGTGTAATAGATAAAAGAATGTGTTTTTAGTTTTTACATTCTTTTATACTGATTGTATTCATGTTATACTATTTTTATTCTATTTTTAAATATTTTTTAATATTAAATATACGTATAATAAGGTATAAAATAAATAATTATATTGATGATAAATATTGTATAATAAAATTGTTTTATTAAAATTATTTGATTTTTTATTTATTTTAATTAAGTTATGTATGTTGGTCAATCTATTCGTACCTATTATTTTTTTTATCGATTGTTCTAGGTAAATGTATATTTATTACAGCAAAAACAATATATGTTTATAACATCTTAATTCGTGATTTGTATATATATATATTAATTTGACTCGATTCCTATGAAATGGTGTGTAATTCTCATAACTATTTTCACCGAATATATGAATTTAAGCATGAACAGTACCTAATCTATAGAACTTAGACGGAAATATTCATTTAAACAAAAAAATTTTAAAGTTTTGAAAAAATAGGTAACCGTGATCATTGATTTATTATTTCCCCTACAATTATAAAAGGTAATTTTCCTTTGCGTGAAAGAAAACCACTGGAAAAAACGAAAAATGACCTCTTCAAAGTGTGTACCAACTATATCATTGAGTAAAATAGAGGCGGCGATAGCATATATAGTCTATATACTGTTTCTTGGGGAGTGTTACCAATTTTAAGGATTAAACATATTTTACACATATTTATAATACAATATATTATAATAATATATAATATCTGCTTACGTTTTTAAATAATTTCATTCTGTAAATAGAACTACCAATTATTATACTATATATGTGTACGGTCTATAGTTCTATATTAATAAAATAATAAGTAATTTTATAATTAATGTAATAAATGTATGTAGATAACTATAGTTCACATGAGTGGGTACCTACCTAAATTTGGTGTCAAATAATAAAAAAATGTACCTATATTTATGATAAAAAAACTATTCAATACGAAGAAAAGTGATTTCACTATGTTTTGCAATTTATAATTTTTAACCTTAGTCCTATAGGTTCTTCTTCTTCGCTCGCTCGCTCTCTCTTCTATGACTATTTGGAATCGACTTAGATACCTACTTCTTGTAAAAATAATTTAAATAGTACCTATATATCATAGTTCTGAACAATAATAAAAAATAGTAATTTCAAAACAATTTAGACATAAAATACAATTGTAATAGGTAACCTATATATTATTGTTTGAACGATACGTCTTATACACATATAAAAATAAATATTTAAATATTTTGAAATATTATTTCTGGTTCTACAAGACACTAAACAACAACTCGGCATTTTGAATAAACAAAAATTAACAGAAACAAAAATCCAAAAAATAAAAAGTTTAAAATTATAACAGAATAGTCAAGAGACTTTGTGACGGTGGTTATCTTGTCCAGTGCAGTAAAGTTATCAATTTATAGAATGTTTACAATGTAATCTAGCGGAGAAGAAATGCGTAATGCCTCTTCGTACGGTTTGCTAACCTATCCGTGTTGAACTTCAAATGACTACACAGTCGATATAGGGAACGCCGCCTTTATATTACTCTATGAACTATATTATAACCTAATCAATATTCTTATCAAAAAAGCTCTTAACCCCACTTTTTCTAGTTGAAAAATAGCTTACAGAGAAAAAAAATGAACATCGTTGTAAGAACACTAGATTCTAGTCAGAATCTAAATAAGTATATAAATATAAATTTCAGCGCATAAATGCATATTTTTGGCATATTCGGGTTGTTTTTATAATAATATTTTAAGATTTTATTAGTATATGTTCGTGTTGACCTTTTGAACGTCTAAAAGTCTACCCTCTAGACTTATATAATTAATGAGAAAAAACTATTAACTATATAAATAAGTTAAAATGTTTTGGAAAAATTAACTTATCAACTATATTTAATGTATATCGCTCACCGCATTACAGATACGGATAACAAAATTATAACGTTTTTCCCATTATAATATTATACATCAGAGATTTTCTCAACTCATTTACAATACGTATGTATATATAATATACATATACACGTCCAGTCGATTCTGGATCGCGTTTGTTCAGTGCTTGTGACACTTCCATTTCGTGTATGAACCGCAGACAGCTATGCAATTATATGGAAACATTAAATAGGTAGACGATTTTAACGTTCATCGGCACAAAATTAATTAACATTTTTATTACGTGTTTATATAAAATATATACATGACGTGAATAGGGTGAAAAAAATGTCAGAACCTGTGATGTCGAAAAAACCAATGACACCAACTACCCCTCACTATCATTATAATTATTCACACTTTTACACGCATGGATTATTCACGACTACTAACTTCAGTGTACCGTTATCATAGTGTGAAGCGTATATGTTATTATTATCATTATTGTAATAAAATACGCAATGTCACCCGTCGTCATATTATTTTAGTATATACAAAATTACAATAATCCAAACCACTCGTACACGCAGTGGTTGGCAGAATGATGGGGAAATCTAAGGTCACCTTAAGCCCTTGAAAAAATTATACAAGCACATATATTTAAGTAATTAATGTTGTGACAAAAAAAATTTTTATTTATTTATTTTTTTTTTTTTTAGAAACTTATTGTAAAATGTCCAAACATATTTATACATCGTACAAATCGTAATCGCGGTATCAGAGGTCTCTGTAAATTTACGCTCTCTTGCACACGCAACTGTATACTGTTTATATTGTTTATGGGGATAAAAAATCTATCAAAAAATTATATTGGTTTTCTCAAGAAACCGAACTTTTTAAGAAATAATTTTTGGATTCCGCGATAATTTATCCCTATCAAATAATTACATATTATAATATTTATTATAATAACGACCTAATAAACTTTATAAAATATACTGAAGTAAGTCCTATAAAACGATTTTTTCTTTCAAATATAATTTATTCATAAAATCTTCTCAAAATCCTATATGGTGTTACCTACATTTTTAGTAGGTACCTACTTATATAAACTATATATCTCCTATATCAACTAATATGCATTTTGTGTTACACTGTATTTATGAAATCGATTGTTTAGGATATGAGAATAAATCCTATGATATAAAGAATAATAATATAATTCTATTTCCCTCCTTCCATGATTAAAATATTGCAAGCGGTACGCCAGCATCTGAATTTTGCACACGGTTCTATTAGGTATCATAGAGTAATCATACCTATACTCTTCACTCGGTCTCATCATAATTAAATCTTCGCCGAATAAATATTTTATCGTATTACAATATTTGAATGATAGAAGTAATTATAAGTTAAGGACATGGCATGAATTTTTTTTTTAAAATAATTTAGAGAAATCTTTAAATATTGTACTGTATAGTATACCATAGTATAGGTATAGGAAAATCGTATTTGTTATTTTGTCATTTCCCCTTACACTTGTAAAATATTTCCGTTACAAAAGGTAGTTTTTCTTTACACTTAACGAGACTGCTGAAAAAAATCAAAACACGACCTCTTAAAAATACCGACTAGAACCAACTTCTCTCAAAAAAGGTCTGTGCGTTTTTCTGCGCGACCCGTCTTGCTGAAAAGTCGAGAACATAATGATAAACAGCCTTGTAAAATATATTTCACGCAATGTTCCTATGTATGTAGCTATTGTACCTCTACATACCTACGTCAAAGTTTACGTACGTTGTACATACATATAGGTATTATATTTTTATATTTTTACCACGGCTTGAGTGAGGGCGCCGAAATTTCGTGAAAAAGTCGACCAATTGGAACTCTAATCTCCGTGCGTTCATTCGTTCATACTACGCGTCTCAACGGTGTATTGTAATATTATATGCGTATATGGACTGGACTAGTGCTGAGCACCCAATCCGGATTAATCCGTTTCTGAATAACTATAATAAGGATCGATCCGGATTGATAAATATGCTATAATCCGTTTAATCCAGATTCAAATTACAATCCGGATTACAACAGCAATCCAAATTAACGGATTACACGATGAATCCGGATTACATGACGAATACGGATTAACGAATTACACGGCGAATCTGAATTACATGATTATCGTTATCACTGATTCAAGACATCACTGGAAAATATTTTGCAATTTTTATGAAATACGCGCAAAACAAACAAATGATAAAAACAACCACAATCGAAATTCACATTGACTATTTTAATTTTATTAAAGTTTTCTATAAGTTGACTATGACGGATCCTAAATCCGGAATGACGAATTTAATCCGTAATCCGGATGAAACGGATTGAATCCAGAATCCGGTTTACGAATTTGTCAAAGGAATGCTCAGCACTATTATTGACTGTGAAAAATCCTTCCCCTCTCTCCCCGATATCTATATTATCGTCGTCGGACACCACCACAATACGCATTTGATATTAGTTCTTAATAATGACACTGCAGTTTATTGCAACACTTGACGAAGGTCCGTCTAATTGGCTGTCCAATAGTGTATAGTATATATTATTAAACGTACGATATATTCCAAACTCGAGTGACGAAAAAATAAATGCATTTACAATTCATACGGTTTATAAATGTTTATCACCGGTCACCCGTTGCCGGTCAATTTACCTATATATATATATATAATATATAGGATCATAAAATCGTGGGGCAACGAGCTATCCGCATATAGGTATGTAACCGTAACCAATGCGGAGGACGCGTTAAAACGGGTTTCTCTCCTTCAAATCAAGCGCTGAAATGCCTACCATATACATAATATAATAATAATACATATATCGACATGATAAAGATTTAAGGTAACCTCCTCGCACAGATTGCATTATACCCGTGAACACATAATAATAATATAATCAAATGGCATGCACAAAGAAAACATGCACATATTATAAATAAACACATTTAGAAGACGTCACACCCAAAAAACGTTCAATGAAATACTCGCATTAGCGTTTTTCATTTTTTATAAACTTACAAACGTGGTGTGTTAAATACACGAAACAAATAATAAATTATAGCTAAAGACGTTATCTAGCGCCCTATCCGATCGATTTTTGATATGTGTATTTTTTAAATCAATACATTGAAAAACCGTCAGATAAGGGTGCCAGATAATTTTGCTATGGCGAGCATTTTCTTTTTTTTGTCTTCTCTTTCTACGATATTTTCAAGTTAATAAAAATAAAAAATAGCGTAAACATGTTTTTCATCATTTATATGGCATTCAAAATCATTGTACACATAATGCGTTTTTTTAAAATTATTATTTCTTATTTTGATTTTTATTTTAACGGTTTATGTTGCTAAACAATTGTACCGTGGTGGGGCTAGACCAGTTAAATATAAATTATCCAGGGAAGGTTTTATCGCAGCTCAGGGGATGTAAAAGATCTTATTTAATGTATTAGTATTTGATAAATAGAAATCTGTTCAGTTAAGATAATTATAATGAATAAAATAATATATTACAATACTCACAATGAAGAGGTAGTAGTTACAGTTGAGTTCAGATGATGGTCATTCACCAACTGACTACCTCCTATATCTAGCTATATTATATTATTGTACATTTACAATACTAAAGTGTCTAGTAGGTATGCAAAATGTAATATGTAACTATTGTTATACAATTATATGGTATTCGTTGTTTTAATTACTATTAATTATTATTAAAATAATTTCATCGTTTAAAGATGAAAAATAAAAAACTGTATGTAAATATTTTTATTGTAAACACTGTATTTCTGGAGGAGGAAATACTTGGTAACGTTATACTACTAGAACGACACCCTAAAACTTAATTCCAACTATTTAAAAAGTCTTTTCGGAAAACAAAATATGATAAAGTATAAAATAAACATCATATTTTGAAACCTTGGCTGAGCTCAGAATCTAGGAAATGTCTGTATATTATCACTGTTATAGTACGGCTCACAGTGAACGGATAACATGATACTTTAAATTTAAAAATATGTTTAAATATTTTTTAATTATTTAGTGTTAACTTGTTTCCCCTCCTCTTAAAAATATAGACATTATTTTGGAACTAAGTTAGGTAATTCCCCCTCAGAATAAATCTTATACTCCTCTAACTCCAAAGTGGAGAAGAATGGTGGACAAATCGCCACGCTTCCACTCCTCTGCAAATCCAATACTATATCTAATGATAGTAAATCCAATAAAATTCTCAAGTAAACATTAATGAATAATTTTCTATATTAGATAAATTTTCTTATTATTTTACTATTTTACTACTTTTCAACGTAGTAAAATTAATATTAGGTATTTTTATTATTAGAAGGTATAACATTGTTGATTTTAACTATAAATTTAATGAGCAAAAATTATATTTTCGCCAACTATTATAACTTTTAACTAATGGATTTTAGACGTCATAAGTATTTATTATTGTATTATATTGATATTTTTTTAAAATAATATAAAAACTGCCTTCTTTTCTAGATCTACAGGTTTCTCAATAATTAACTTGAACAAAAGGTATTTAATTGTTTTGAAAGAGGAACACTTAAACTGTGATTACTCAAAGTTATTTTGCTGATAACTAAAGTATATATTCCGATATTTACGTTTAATAAAAATTTCTTTGAAGAAGCACAGTAAAAGTTATATTTCTAAAAGTTAATCTTTCTTTTGGTGTTAAAATTATAACATATATAACATATAACTAAATATTTTACGAAAAATATATACTTTGCTATACACAAAGAACCAAACATTATTTTTACATGAAAAAATTACACGTACAACGTCCTATTAATTATAGGTACGAGAAATTATTTACTCGTTTATATTTTTTTAATTAACTTGTACATCTATATTAACGTAAGTATATTATATATATATAAATTACTTATACTTACATGAAATTGAAATTATTATAATAAAATAATTAGAATTTAATGCGTTTAACATTAGAATTTAAAAAAAAAATGTTTAGAATAATTAATAATATGTCAGTTTTAAACGATTTTAATACTGTTTGGAATTAATTTCTACTATTTTGAAATACTAATACAATATAATGAATAATTTATTTAATTTTCTTTATATTATATGTGACATAAAATCTGAAATTGAAACGAAATAAATATATAGTTTAATATAGGAGATTATGATATAGGCAGGGAGTCAAAACGGGTTAAAATTTTTCGGGTTTCGGGTTACGGGTTTAAACTGGTTAAAATTTTTCCGGGTTTCTGATACGTGGTTAAAAAACGGTTTTAATTTTTTCCGGATTCCGGGTTCGGTGTTGAAAAACGGTTAATATTTTTTTTGGGTTACGGGTTTCGGGTTTAAAACTGG
>JAIPRL010003698.1:0-44462 GCA_025469235.1 Pemphigus obesinymphae | reverse complement strand
GGGGGGGGGGTATGCGAGCTTTAAGGTAGGCCAATTTTAACATTTCACCGGGCCATTTTTAAAATTTTACTACCAAAATATTTCTATACTTCTTCAAAAAAACGTAAATAACCAGGAAAAAAAGGTTATCGACTTTTTTTCTATTACTACAAAAATCAGTCGTCGCAATCATATTTTATGGCGGCGCATTAGAGTATTGTTAAACCACTTTTAAATTAATAGTGGTGCCGTTTCACACACTACCTCCCCCCCCAATGACGCCCCTGTAATCAATTATAATTTATAGTTTACAAAAAGTCATACATTTAGCTTACATATACATATAATAAATTAATCAATATTATAAAACAGAAAAACGTAAATTAAATTTCATAATATTATTTTTCCATATATATGTTTTTTGTTTTGTTTTTTTTTTTTTTTTATAGTTTTCTCAACTGCAAAAATCAAAAATTGATAGTTTTTAAAATACCAACTATAACGAATTATCTAACAAAATACTATACTCTTAAAGTTCTACTCGACATACATCCAAAGTGTATAGTGTTTAATATATTAACATTAATTCATGATTATTTAATATATATGTACTTTTTTTTTATTTACTCTTATTTAATATATATGTCTTTAGTATATAATATGGCGATGATCGTGATGAAATAACATGGTATGCCAACACGAATGAATTTTAGAACGGTACGAGTTGTCTGGAATGAAATATAATTTATCAATTATACCAAGAAATTCTGACGTCACTCGGTGTTATCTGCAGTCTTTTCAATATAGTAATATATAAATAAGTTTAATGTTTATTATAACATAGTTGAACATATTTAATTAAAATAAATAGTAGATAACAATAATAATTATGATAAGTGGACCAAGTGACGCAGATACCATGCGCAGAACTCAGTTGCTGGCATACCATATTATTTCGGCATAGCGATGATGTTTAATCGTTCATTATATTAATCATATTAATCATATTCAGTTTTAGTACACAGCTAAAAGCAAACTACGTCATGAAAAATATGCCACCACTCACATTCGCTCCACCCAAATGCGTCACAGACTAATGATTTTTTTTCCCAATATTTATAAACATTTTAAGTTTTAACCTTAAACTTAATAACCATAATATTATAATTCAATGTTTGGTTCAGAAACTATTATCATTATGTAATTTTAATGAAATTTGTAGTTAAAGGTGTTATACAATTTATATAAATTGATGTTGCAGGTTACTCGTATCATATTATATTGTATAATTTGATAATATTAATATACCTAATAATATAATATTATAATATTTATATATATTCATTACACGTTGAGAAATATTCCATAAATATCCCTATTAGACTCATTTTTTGGAAAATTTATTGTATCGATTTCAATAATACATGTTCATGATTAAGTAGAGTTTACTAATATATTGATGAAAGTAATAACAAAAATAAATAAAAATAAGAGTCCAATCAGTTGGATGTGGATATAAACTGTACAGGCACGTAACCAGGATTTTTTACAACAGGAGGGCCATACATTTTTGACCCTCAACGGCCACAGCTACTAAAAACTATCCAGAGATGTTCCTCAGTGAAGGGAAAGGGTTAGAACTGTCTTGGAAAAATATCCGAAGTATTTAACTAAGATTTGTTTTAAATTATTTTGTTACGCATCTGCTCCAGCGCTTTTTATAGTTCAAATCAACGACAAACTCCCAACACATTCTAAGGTATATCATAACCATTTGCGCCCATTGGGGGGTAAGGGGAGGGTCAGAACTCATAAAACAAGTTTTCTGTGAAAAATTTGAGTAATTTATTTAAGATAATATTAGTATGAAAATAGTATGTGATTAGATTAACCACTGTCACCATTGTGTGGACTTTATAAATAAATTTCTCGTGTATTGTTCCTTATCTAAATTTTTAAAATATTTATTGTAATTTCAAATTGATTCGGGGGGATAAGATTATATCAAACCATATGGATACAGCCTCTGGGAAATGTAAATTTATATCACATAGAATTCAAATCTATGATGATGTATTTCGAAACATTTGAAATGTAAAAAAAAAATTTTTTATTTAAAATCATATTTCTCCAAAACTAAAAATCCAATTATAACCTAACCAATGGAAATTAAATAATGTCGTTTTTAGTTATCAAAATATAATAATAAATAAAATTTCAAGCACAAGTCAAATTTTCAATTCTTTTCGACTAAATTATTCTTTGGTTTTGTAAATGTAGAATTTTTATCTGTAACCATGGGTGCAATGGATTCAGTGGAAAGACATGACACCCAGGAGAATTACCTGATAATGGAATATTGCTAAACCCGGTAATTAGAATAATAATCCTCAGAACAATAATCTCCGAAAATAAGTTGAAATAATAATAATCCCTAAATTTTTAAAGTAGCTATAACTCCATCGATTTTGGGTTTCGACATTGTTTAGGCATCAAATGCATCTATCTGAATCCGGTATCAAAAATGAGTTGATATTCAACTTTTAAAGTTTTTTTTTTATGTACGTGTGTACAATAACATGCGTTTTATTTCAATATAAATAGATATTTTTGATACTAGATTATTCGAATAGGTAAATTTTTTTTATCTAATTTTGATGTATCAACCTGCATGATCCTAATTTCCTAAACTCAAAATTGATTGACTTATCTGTTAATTATAAATTTTTAAAATTTAAAACTAACTGATGTAAACTATTCATTTCTATTTTTAACACCAGATTCAGATACCCAAGTAACATATTATTATTTAATTAATGTTGAGTAAATATTTTTTTTTAAATGTTGAAAAAATATATATTTATTTATTGATTTAGGATATATTTTTTAATATATACTAAACATTAAATAAATATTGAATGAACTGAGATTATATATTTACTCAACATTTATTAATTAATATTTAATAAACATTAGATAGTAAATCTTAAAAACCACAAAAAAAATCCACAATTTTTGTGCAACAATTTCCGATTAGATCTGAGTTGAACCCGAGACCTATTCTTCCTCAAACTACGTATACACTATCTATGAGTCTACCTATCGGGCATTAATTTTTAGTCGAAACTCCAGGCATATAAATACAGTACATAGTAAATAACATATACGTCGGCCGCAGAATATCTAATCAACCTAAATGGGAAATAGATTCAATATGGGATTAAAGACGTATGGGAGTGTTCCTGAATATTCTTTTAAAGACACCGACTACCGCTAAGAAAGGATTTTTTTGAAATTTGACCTTTAAGGTGAAAAAGGGGGAGGGGTGGACAATTATTATTCAGTGACAACTACTTGTCATAAAAAGTTTACATTTTCAAAAAATATTCCTTTAATAACATAGACATGCGTACAAAAAGGATTTCTTGATATTCAACCTGTAAGGGGAAAGAGGAGGGGAAGTCAAACATTATCCATTTCCTAGCCCAAACTACTGTTCGTGGAGAACATTAATTAAGTACCTAGTAAAACTATTCATGGGCGAACTACGAAGTCGAGTAATTAATTTCATATAAGTATGTATATAGCTATAAATATAATATATATAAGTACCTACTATATAATACTAAACACTGAATAATGATTGTACATTAAATATTTTTATATGAATATCAGTCTATTAGTTACTCAATATTAATTTTTAATGTTTAATTTTAAATTAAAAACCAATATTTATTAATATTATACATTGGGAATTGTTACGTCCTGAGTACATTTTTAAAATTAATTTTGATGGCTAAACCATTGTTCTAAAGCAAAAATTGAGTTATAACCGCTTCAACAAATGTATTGATTATTAGTACAACTACATATAATGTATATAAATTCGATTTTGTAAATGTAAATATACAAATTTAAGAACAGATATACACCGTATAAGTATATATACCATATCAAATTATAGAATTAGTTTGCAACTTATCCAAAAAGCTTTTTTTGAAAGATATTTTAAATATAATATACTAGCCGTTATGTTCAGTTTCGTCCGGTATTTTGATATTTTGTATTTATCTTTAAATATTTACAATTAAATCCTTTGAATGAAAATAGGTAGTTAAACCGTAATACCGTATACCGTATACGGTAAGTACCATACATACACCATATACAGAAGGTAATTTTTTCAAGCTTAAGGAAGCTACCGGAAAAATCGGATAATGTCATATACAAAGTATACCGTCCAAAATCAATTTTCTGTCGTTAATATACACACACACACACACATTAATATTGCTACTCGACTCCTCAGGATCAAAAAGTTGCTCACAGAGAAATAATAAAGAACGAATAATACAACATAGCTTCACCGCTCCACTTAAAATCTAAAAGGAATATTAATCAATAAAAATGTATCAATATAGTGCCATAATATCATATACTAATATATTTAGACGAATATTATTCATACGAAACATTCTACTTCTCTGTAGACAATATATTCTTATTATTATTTATTGTTTTCAATTCAGAACAACGAGTTAAGTTCGAATAAAAAAAAAAAAAATATCTATATAATAATAATTACGTCGAATCTTCTCGATTTTCAACGGTCCTTTTTAATTAGACTTAATCGCGGTCAATCGATAAATATTATACTACTACTATTATATCGGCTATGCTACCGCGTGTCTGCGTACCCACCATCAAAGCATATTAAAACGCATTAGTATTGCCGAGTACCAACACATTATTTCGAAATTAACGACAGTGAAATGTCCTCACTCCTCAGCATCATATTATATTGGTAATATCTACAAAAAGTATAAAACAAATAATAAAAAAAAAGTATCGAACGTTTTATAATAATATAGATTACGATGATAAAATTCCGTGTATATTATATAAGGTACAATTTACATTATATCTACTCGCACAATTATTTACCTATTAAATTTACATTCATACAATTTCTAATAAAAATGACACCGTGTATTTTACTATTTTTTGATTTACCCATCTTGTTGTCGGTTTCGCTGATGTTATTGAAAGCACTATGGACGACGTACACAGATTTGTCTACTAAATATTACCACTATTACCTATTAGAAAAACATTTTTAAAATAATGAAATTTGTTGGTAATATACAATACTACAATAGGCAACGTTGACATTGGATATACCTACATAGATGAATTCAAACTACAGTACTATCTGCAGTAATATCATAATTATTTAAAATTGTATATCGATTTTTTTTTAAATATTTTATATAGTAATTATGTTAGGTGTAAATTAAAAAAAGCTGGAAAATTAAAATTAAAAATGTTCTTTTATTTATTGTTCAGATTTAGATGTAAAGAGGTTTTTCGGTAACAACATTTTTTTTAAATACCTACGTCCTACGAGTATGTAAATCCGCTACATCAGATTTTATGTAAACAAGTATTTAATACCTTCATATTACATAACCATATGAGAAGTTATTGCCATATTCCAATATATAGAATACCGGGCACCTATTATAAAAACCAATAATTTTTTTTTTTTTATATATACTAAAATAGAATAATTTGTTTTCATGATAAAATAAAAAATCTTGACTACTTTTGTAACAGTTTATTTAGTTTTATATTACCATTGATTATACAAATAATAATAATAATAAATTATAATAATATGAATAAAATCTATAGTATGCTTAATCTATACATCCATAATTAAATATTAAATATTAAATATAATAATGATATAGAGTGATAGTAAACTTGGCGGGAATTTAAAATCGACCAACCGGAGAGCTTAATTGAAAACAGATGCTGAAACATTGCATTGCTTTATATGTTGTACTTTGTTTCGAGCAATGACTCCTTCCATAGGGTAAGATATAACTGATATAACTGATTGGTCTATTTAGCTTGGTTATTTACCAACCAGGGGAGATCATGAATTTTTCTTAACGTTGTTGATTGGACGGCTTCCAGTTTTTTCAGATTTGATTTAGAGTTATTGGTAGCCCATGCTGGTAGATTATGATTGGCAGTATATAAGCTTTGTATAAATAAGTTTTGACTCTAGCTGGAAGAAGCCTTTTTTTGGTTAATTAGTAAAAATATAACAGGCATTCATTATATTAAATAAAACAGGCATTTTTTTAAAATTAATTTGTATTTTTGTACCATTTTAATGCTTGGTTTAATTTATTTTCATATTTATAATTGGCAGATAACGAAATAGAATTGGTTTCGTCTTCGGAAAAATAAATTGTTGACGATACACAGATTCAGAAATCTGACAATGAAATGCCTACAATAGCTGTACCTTCAACAAGTAAGATAATTGTTAAACGATGTATAATTGATTTTACAAATGATCGTTTTGTTGCGGTTTGAATCGTTGTAAAGTTAATGTTCGTAATGCAGTTCACAGACTAATGGCAACGGTAGAAGCATTACGATACCCATAATCTTATAATAAACAGAACGTCCATTAAGCAACGTCGACAATAAACACGCAAAAATATAGCAGTCAAATTAAAAGAAAATTTTAAAGTTGATTCTAAAGCTATCATTATTCATTGGGATGGTACACTTTTGCCTACTGGTAAATTTATACAGGATGATAAACTTCCAATCATAGTTACATTTCAAGGCACAGAAAAATTAATTAGAGTTCCAAAATTACTTTCTGGTACTAGTCAAAATAAAGCTTCAGTAATTTATGAATTATTAAACGATTGGGATCGTTCTGAACGGATAAATGCATTGAGTTGCGACACTATGGCTTCTAATTCGGGAAGAATGAAAGGTGCTTGTATTATTTTGGAGCAGTTACTAAATAAAAACCTTCATTATCTACCATGTCGTCAACATATTTATGAACTAATAATGCCTACAAAAAAAGGAGCAAATGTTGGAGCTAAAATAAATGTTGTAAATGATACGGTGGAAAAAGGAGTCAAACTCATTGAAGAATATAATAATATTTTAACAAAAGATGAAGATCAATAAAAAATATCTATTACAAATTGTCAAAGATTACAAAAATAGATTTCCAGACAGCAGAAAATCAACACTTCAGTAAACATTTGTTATTATGTATATATAATTATATCATGTCATGTTAAAAAGTTCAATTTACTTACAGATTTATAATGTATATATTACATTCATATAATTAATATATTCTAAATATAATAAAAGCTATATACTAAAAAAAAAGTTATTTTTTTCACATTTTAGTTGTAAAAGTGAACATTATTTAACAAATGAATTATTTAATATAAAACCATCGATCCAATGAAACTGGATTACTTATTACCTATCATTTAGGTAATTAAATTTTACATAATTTTTATACAGAACATTTTATCCTATATCTCACCACGTATCAAATATAATATAATATAGATATATATATATATATTTAAATAACCGTAATAAGTCAATTTTGACAAAAAAAATTTAATATTTTATATAAATAAAATAAGACTCAATTCCACCAAAAATTTACTTTTTGTTGTAAGCAAATACGTATTTCGGTAACGATGTTACCATCTTCAGTGTAAAACACAGGCTGTATTTTTTTGTGGATTTGGGTCTTATTTTATTTAAATTAATTATTCACAAGTACTCTAATATAAAATATAATAATAAATATTTTATATTTTAATTTTTTTCATGGAATTTAATGAAATTACAAGAAATATTCTTATAACATTTTTTATGAATAATACTATGTTCTATAAATAAAGTTATTTATAATTTTATGTTAAGTGCTATATTTTTGGAATTAAATTAATAAAACTAAAAAACGACACTTTTTAGAAATATTCAACACTTTGTAGGTATAGGAAGGGGTTGAATGATCATGAGCAAATGTAACTCAAATTACTTTCTTATGATATTGAACAAAATGATGGGATGAGACATCAATATTATCAATATTTTTTTTTCTCTTATAACTATAAGGATTACCCTAAGCCACATGAGTAGCATGATGAAAAAGATGGATTATTATTAGTGAGTGGTCAAATAAGAGTTCAGCCGTGAGATTATCTAGTTGATATGCTAGATGTCCCGCCTTCGTAATCACGACATCAAGTACATTAAGGGCATGTCTAGGATTATCCAGATAGTAGATTTAGGAGCTGGTAAGGTAAGGTAATATCATGTCTTGAGTTTGAATACTGTTAAAGTATTATATATATATATAATAGTATTATATATATTAACAATATTGTTGCTTCCGCTGTGCCAGGATTGTTGTTTGACATTTAAATCGCCCGCAATTATTGCATTTGCTGAGATGTCTATTAGAGCGTCAAGATCCGATGTGTCAAGAGCGATGTCAGGGCTCTTATATACCGAAACCAGTTTTAATTTAGGGTTGCCTAAGGGTTGTAATGAAATTTGTGTTAATTGAGGTTAAATGATGTATGAGTCTTCTGTTGATATACGCGGCCCCTCCGGCTGGTGGTAGAGTGCCGATTTGGGTTTAGTAAGTATAGTATAAGTAGTAATTAAGAAGTTGTAAGCGGCGATGGGTTTGAAGGTGTGTTTCATTTAGTAGTATAACATCTATTTCTTATTCGTGAGCTAAGTGTAGTAATTCAAAGTGTCTCCGAGAAACGCATTGACAATTCCAGAATAGAATACGGGTATTATTCATGATGATGGTTGAGAAGGAATGGAAGTATAAATAAAATTTTTAAAAGAACATCTTTTACTTTGACTTTATTTGTACCTAGATTGGTAACGACATCAGATAGCTGAGAGATAATGGATTTGGAGTCAGACGTCTCTGGATTGGTGATGCCATTGACTACTTTTGATGGCTTTGATACCTTTTGCAGGAATAGCAATTAGCGGGGATTTTAGACTTAGCTTTGGCAGACATATAGAATAAGTCAGTAAGGTTGAATATTTGTTTATTAGTTAGATTTTATTCTAGTGTTACTATATGAATTCGATATATCTTCGTAGCGTTGTTAAATTGGCGAACGCTTATTACTCCGAAGTCTTTGAAATATCTATGAGAAGTTAATCGTCACTATCATTAGATATTTATAGATTATGATAAATCATATAATGCCATATTCAAATAGACAATTTAAAACTTTAATAATTAATTAAATTATAGCATTAACAAATAAGTAGAAAGTAATTAGCAAAAACTAAATATATGCTATTTGATGGGTAGATTAGTGATAAGTGATAACTGATTAATTAACACATTTTAATGAGTCTTTAAAATATACAAAGACGAAATCGGATGATTAACTATAATGGGCCGTTAAACTAATATTTAACGAGCTCTGGAAAATTTAAAGAACGTTTATACATTCCAATTTTTTTACTGAGTTACTAAAACCGATAATGGTTCTATAAATGTTTAATGATCATTTATGTAACCCAGCTTAAATATTGTGTATACGTCCATTACTCTGACAATGTAGAAACTGAGTTAATTTAGAGGACATAATGTAATAATTTATTATAATTATTACTTGAGTTATAATTTATTTAACCAATATTTTTAATGAATAAAATATATACTTATTCGATATAGAAATATACAATATTTATTTGTAATGTTATGTAATTGCAATTATTCAATTTGAATTAAATTAAAAATAATTTATACATGTATAATTATATTATCAATTGTTTGCAAAAACAAAAATTGTCACATATCAACATTTAGATTTTCCAAAACTACAAATTCGATAAACAATTTAAAATATGCGTATAAACAAAAAATATTATTTTTAATTAATTTTCAAATATGATAAATTAGCATTACTATACTCTATAAACTTTATATGTATATATAATTTGCAAGTCTACCACTTAAAAAAGTGACGTAGTGATTAATGTTTATACTGTACTTTTAATTAAAATGTCATCCATAATATGATATATAAATATATATGATATGATATATATATCATATTACATATTATATACTTTTAGACCTTTTCATATTCTTATAATGCAATGATTTTTATGAATATTTTAAAATTTGGAACGTAAAAATTTGATCAATAAGTCTAATTCTCTAATCCTCATATTGTTATTTATTTTATACATCACAATATACTATGATATAGGCATATAGTAATATGAATACAGTGTGATACAAACTATATAATTGCATGTGCTGCTTAAGTCAGATTATATCATATATAAAAAAAAAATATAAATATTAAATTGAATCCAACTTTTCAATTCATATTAAATATAATTCATCAAAATAGTCTATTAACCTATAAAAATCATACTCGACATTTGACATATCATTACACGAAAAACATTCAAACACATATTACATGTAATGGACATCGCTAAAAGTATATGACGGATAAATTATTACAAGACTTTTATTTTATAACTAAATAACATGGAAATTCAATAAAGTTCATGAAACTACTGGCGTTCAGTAGTTATTTCACTCAACACATTTGACAAAAAACTGAATCGCGATTAGAAATAAATATATATTTTTCATCCAGAACTAGATATTTTAAAGTGTGTTAGATATTACGTTGTGGGTATTTCATCTATAAGTTTTCCAAATATTCTAACCTTAATATGTTAGGAATTAAAACAACATTTTTCTGGAGTTACAAGTTGGAAACATTAAAATATTCTGACATGTTTAACAGTTAAAAGTAAAATATATAAACTAAGAGGAATACTTGATTTTAAAAAGAACAAAAGAGGTGGACTGACAGTTGTATCAGGTTTATAGTTTTTATTATACAGTCTATGGGTTAAGACTTGATGTAATATGGAAAAATTGGGATGATCTTAAGGGCAAAATTCAAAATCGTAGTTACAAATCATTACAAATAAGTTGAAAAAAATGAAAGTGGACGTTTTTAAAAAATGAACTCGAATTTGTATAATAAATTAACTTTTTTTTTTATATTTTAGTTCTTTAATTCATATACTTTTACAAATTACCTATAAAAAAAAAAAAAAAAAAAAACGGGACGAGTAAAAAGAAAAGACTAAATCCTATAAAAAAAAAAAATTATGAGCAAAGAATAAAAAGGTCATCTACTTTTAGTTTGGGGAAATGGTTTTCAGCCAAACGACTTTCTAAACACGACTCTGGAACCTGGCAATTTCGGAATCGCCTAGGGCCACCAAAATCGTAACGAATGTTTATAATGTTATAAAAATAAAATTAAAGCAAACCATATTTTGAACCCATTAACATCATTCGAATACCATTCAGAGTATTCGAAAAAATATTCTGAATACATTATTGGAAATGTATCCCGAATAACATTTTAGTTATTTATTACTACGTCATTATACGTATATTGGAATGAAGTATATATTGTTATATAATAAAATATATATATATATATATCAATATGAGCATAAACTGATGTAGTGTTTCATGATTTCAAAATGCCAAGCGAATAGGAAAGGAGCTGGCCCAGACAATATAAAACGTATATATATCGGTGTACAATGGAGTGGAAATAATTGCCACCCCAAAACTTAATTGTTGATATTAAAATATAAGACTATATTCCCGTCAAACACATTATATTACGTTTAAATCCCCGGGCCGACTAAATCCCGTACATATATATATATACATAATATATAGACGACTTAAACCAATGCGATTTACATAATACGGTTTAGGATCGATGCAATTTTATGGGAAAATGATTTCGGGGTTTTCGAATATAATCAAGTATAGTTACCCGTCCAATTTAAAAGTATATGCACATCTCCTGTAGACACTTATAGCGTTATACGATGAAAAAAAAAATAATAATAATAATAATATTGACGACATTATACGATATATATATATATATATTGGTATATTCAATAAAATATGAGCTTTTCGTCAAATTATGTAATTCGTATACGGTAAAAAAAAAAAATAATTACTTAGGGTGCTCTCAAAATATTATAAAAAAAAATAGTAGAAGAGCTGTGTGCTCTCCGCGCGTAACCTTCCCTCCCAATTCGAGCATTGTGTATAACCTTAGAATACATATTTTAAACTATTACGTTTATTATAATATTATAATACGCGTTAGAAAAAAAATTGTAAAAAATTGACGCGACTCGGCGTACGTACATGATATACCATCAAAATAACGTCCATTTTTAAAGTAGGTACCTACCTAACTAATCTATTTGTTGAGCTAAATAAGTACCTATGTATATTTAAATCGTTTACAATGATATTATATTTTACGACAAAACGTGGAAAATATTTATAACTTAACGACGGAAAAATAACAATTATATAATGTAGACAGTCGGTATAATAGATATAGTAAAACAATTTATAGAGTTCATATATTAAACAGAATGATCAATACTCGACAGTCATAAAGAATAATATTTTAAAATTAGATAAATAAGTAAATCCAACAAAAAAAAGTTATTATTTCAAAATTAGACGGAACACTCTCACAATATACATATTACACAGGTATTCCTGTGTATATTAATTTCGGCATAACTCGTTTCCACTACAAATCGTATGTTTTCCTCTTCTCACGATTCCGATTCGAATTATTAAAATTGCCGATATTTAGTTCTTAAATGTAATTACAAATTTGAAGCAACAGTAGCACTACTTTACTCATCTAAACTTCGAAACGTTGGTTCGAAATTCGATATTTTTACATAGAAATTTCCAGAAACATATTCTGCGTTGGAATATTAAGAAATTTTATGTACTTACAGGTTAATACTTTAAAAAGGTTTACATAGAAACTAAACAATTAATTACATTTTAACTTTAACGCTCCGGATACTTAGCTCCGGTTATATCGGCCCTCTGGCCATTGCATCTCGAGTTTATTATATGAAGGAAATGTAATATTAAGGTTTTGTGGTGTATATAAAATAATATCGTTTTATTTTTATTACCTTTTATTACTGATTATAGGACTCGGATTTCAATGCAATTACATCTTTTTTTTTTTTTGGAATGTTTTATACGATGCTGCTTTCCAAGCTACAAATATATTTCAAGTATTCAGTTATAACTTCAAACATTTTTTGGGGTATTTTTGATATTTTTAATGCATTTTTTAATGTTTCAAGATATTTTTGACCGAATTTCTCGTATTATGACTAAAAAAATTGATTTCATTTAAATTTAAAAATATTAAAGAAGCTTTATAAATGTAATTTGTCAAATTTAATTTTTTTAATATTTTTAAATTTATAATTTATAAACGTACATACACACAACTTTACATGTTAAACAAACATATTTTTTTTTTGCTGAATTTTAATATTTATTTGTTTTATTCATACAAAAATAAAATGATTAAATGTAAATTTATGTTTAAATAATTTTTTTAAAATATTTTTAGGGAATTTTAATCCGAGCCCTACTAATATATAATTTTTATACATTTTAAATTAACATTTGGTGGAAAAGAGAAAAGATCGATTATTTTCTCGAATAAAACTTCTTCATATAGAAACTAACAATAGGGTTATCAAAACGTTAAAAAGATGTAGTGTCGTGAACATATGTTAAAATATCTCTTTGAGGTAAGTAGAGGTAAGAATAAAATGTCGTATTTGTAAAAATTGTGGGGAATATCCGGGATCTAGGTCCCTGTGACCCCTCAGAAAAGGCCTTGCAACTTACATGGATCAATACTATTGTCTTATAAATATAAGATAATAACTGTTAACTGCACCGGGATACCTACATAAAATATTTTATACATATAAAATCAATCATATAATAGAATTCGTTCGATTTTATATTATGCACTCGGTTAATATTATAATATAATATTTAATGAGAGAAAAAATAATATTGTGAACGTAGTAAAAGATAAAAGTTATCGAAAAATACATAATGTTATTGTGCGCTTGAATCTATTTTATTTTTTAGCATTACATTTTGGGCTTAAATCTATATTTTCTTAATGCGTGAAGTTATGGGAGCATTACAGGACTTATTGTTATTTAGAGTCTGATATAATTTAAGGATGCGTTTTCCAATTTATCCGAGCCGATACACGGCCGGACACCTACTTCCGAAGAACACGTTCCTATAATAATACGTTACACTAGGCTGACCTCAAATTAAGCGGCTCGGTTTTTTACGACACTGAGATAATCAGATTATCATAAACTGCACGTACGAATATATTTATGTCGTGTATTATCACAGGGGTCGTCGTGAAGCGGATGTGTGGGATTTTCTCTTTGTTTGTTTATGCGAATTGAGCCAGTAGTACGGCAATGTGCAAACACCGCGACCGAATTACTCGATGCAAAATATATAAAGTCTCGAGTGGAAAATCTAAGTTTGATCACGTCTCCAACGAAATTCCGAGTATGTAATGAATATATAATTTACGTATTTAATGTAGTTAATTATTTAGTATTTACTAACTCAATCGATATACTATAATATAATATGGTATTTATTGCAATGGTAGGTATATGGTCCGTGAATTCCCTCATATAAGCCTTGACTTTCGAAAATCCGTTTTGTCCAGAAATATATTTTGAATTCTAGTCAGAAACAGTACTGATATTTCACGCATTTATATAGGTACAGAGAATTAAAAAGAGCCAGGTAATTGAAAAATAGCTTTTGGCAAAAAACAAACAAGTTTATATAGCACTTGTTTTTCGAAAAAAATATATTAAGGCAAAATAGACCTAACTATCAGTTTAAAATTATAACATGTACTTTAAATATATGGATAAAACTGCCCTATTATCTATATTCAATATCGTTCAATGATGCAATAGTTACCTAACACAATTATTTTGTAATAATCTTCATATACTTACTATTAATATTTCTATTGGATTGCAGAATAAAAATGAGCTTTCTGATAACTAACATTTTAGTGAGAGTTAAAAACATCTGTGGGAAATCCTTTTTTGATCTTCAATTTCATGTGCATTACATTTTTCAACAATAATTTGTTACCTATATATTATTAATATTTACTCAATTTACAAATAAACAAAAATGAAACTACAATATGTATTATTATGAGTATACAGTATTTATTCGTATAACTGTATAAATTCAAATATCATTCTCCTAAAATTTACTTTAGTAATTTAGTGTTAACTGTTTTTATTTTCAGCCAACGCAATATAATAATAATAATAATAATAATATGTACTTTGATCCTGTAAATACAAATCTTGTATAATTTGTATGGTGCATTTTTTTATTGACCTAAAAATTAGGGAGATTTTTTATTTACAAATACCCTGTATGTATGTAGGGTCATGGGAATAAATAACTCGTGTACGATGTGAATTTCATATACTCAAATTGTGATTACACAGGGCCATAATATATATATATATAAAAAAAGGAGAAAATAGAAAAACAAAAATTATGTTCCAAAGGACCGATACAATCCAGTTGATGTAGGTAATGTACGTTCATACATTTAGTCGAACAATAGACATACGGATTTTATACGTAATTTATGTTACGGGCAAAATGTTTGAGATTCGACGCAAAGCTCTGAACATTTTCGGCAACGTGAAAATGATTATTTTAAAACTGAAATAGGTATTTCCTGTATCGACCGTGCAAAATAATAAATATATTTATACTTTGCCCTCCAGAATATCCTGCAGTGGATACTCGGTACTGTATATAATATTCGATAGTGCAGTTATTGGGGAGGAATATAATAATATGTGTCGTCCCCAAGACCCTTTTTTTTATATGTATAGTTAAAATTTTCGAAATATTCCTATTATTATGTTTTGATAATTTACTCGAACCGTTATAGTCCATTATTAATCTATCTATCTGAACGTACCTATACATGAAATATCGTATTTACATACAGTACATTTAGGTTAACTAAATTGTTTGGTATTTCATCATAACATGTATAAAAACATAAAGTTTCTGCGAGACATACCTACAATAATAAATGAATCACTATAAGTACTAAGTAGGTATGTTCGAATTTTTAATTTAACATACAATTTATTTCATATTTTGTTGCATATTATATTATGTATAAATATTACATAAAAATATTGATAATACGTTTCAAGGGTGTAGGAAACGGGTTACGTCGAAGGTATTTATGGTAGTTCAAATATTTTATATTCTCCCCAAGGAGTCTAAATTCAATATGATCTTGGTATAGGTACAAGCTCTAAAATCCAGTGTTCGGAACGTTCACTTAAAAATTGAATTCGTTCACATTCAATTCATAAAAAATGAACTCGTTCACGTTCAAATGTATTTAAAAATAACACGTTCTTTAAAAAAATGAACGCATTCATTTTAATTAATCAATTATTAACATAATATATATTTTTCTTATATATTATACTAATAAATTAACGGATTCATAGAAACTATCATTTTCATTTTATAGCGGACCCAAGGAAATTGGACTTTTAAGTATTATATTTAAATCTTATATACCGAAATTTTAATATATTTTTATTTAATTTGAACGGCCTGAAAATCGTTCCAATTTCTTAAAAATATGAATGTCATTCACGTACACATTCTATTTTACAGAAACGAGTGGCGTTCGCATGTCGTTTACAATATATTAACGTGAACGCATGAACGTGCGTTCATGAATGTTGTTCTTTCTAAACATTGCTAAAATCGAAGCACTCAGAATACTTTTTAGATTCTGAACAGAGAGAGGAACCTGGTAGATTTACAACGAAATCTTTATATTTTTCTGTTAACAACTTTTTGACCAGAAAACTTGATCCAATCACTACACGCTTATTCAATATTGTATTTTCAAGAGGTAATTTTTAGAACTTTAGATTAATTTAAGAAATGTGTAAAGAAAAATTACCAAAAAGTGGCAAAAAATACCGATTTATGAAATTGTAATTTTCATAGAGTATGTATTTTTTTTTTATTAAGTTGTTTTGATAACATTTTTAAAAATTCTATAGTGTTTTTCGAAAATTTCAGATTTTTGAAAATTTTGTCATACATTGGCAATATAATATTATACCGAAGCTTGGTTTAGAATCATTTTATAGAAAGAAATTATATATTATTACTTTTAATGAACTAAATTAGTTTTCGTCACAATTTCAAAATTACACACGCATGCTCACATATGTATATGGCGTTCCATACCACACACCTGCAAAATGGCGTATGGTATCAGCACAAATTATAAAAACCAGAATGGAAATTGATGAAAATGCACACTGGCATTGTAGGTTGCTACCGTGAATCAGTCGACCATGACACCGAGGGGCACAGTAACGGGGAAAATGAAACATAATTAAAGAATTATGACATTTGTGTTTATGTTAACACTGAGTCGTAAGTTATTTGCATACACACTAGAGTATGGACGCCGATCTGTGTACTGTATAGTAGACCAAAATTTGTAGCATCCGCCAGGGGCGGTACAAATACTGGCGATAGTCCTTTTACATTGAAAACATAGCAAAAAGTTAAAAATATTTAAAATGACTTTGAAACGACAACTCGTACGATAAAAATGAATGAAAAAATAAACTAAAGAGCGTATAGTTTCCAATATATCAATTTTATTATAATTTTTCTTCTCTTTGAATCTTAATTCTCCGTATTTATTTTCATATTTAAGCATTTAAGCGTAAATTTAGTTTTATAAAATAAAAATTTCATTTTAGTTTTATTTAATCAACTTGATTATTGAGCCCCTATAATTTAGTTAGGTATGATAAGAAACTAAAATTTTATTTTACAAGACCAACATTATTTTTAAATATTATGACATAAATGCATAGAATCTTTACCGGAATTCTACCGGTTGAAAAAAATGTTGATACAACTATTTTATTGAAAATAATGTGCTCTTTAATTTATGTGGTATTCGTTACTTTTATTGTAATAGTTGTCTGTTCGAAGTAATATAAAAAAAAAAAATATATACTATATTTTTAATAATTTGTACCTATATTATACTAGCAGTTACTATGTTTACTATGTGTTTGCAGCGCTCTTGGCGTCTGCTACAAATTCTGTATCACTTTTCCCCGCAACGTGCACTATAATTTTCGGTGTCGTTTGTCTTTTGTTTTTTAGTGTTCATGGTCATATTAAATGAATAAATCACAGATTTCTATACTGCACTAGATATCAAACTCATTACGCGGAACACACGCGTGTGTTCCTAAATTCATCAACTAATGTAGTGGATTGTTCAACTGATTGATGGGAATTTAGAAACGCCTTTTTGTTAATGCTCTGGAATGTGTCGGTTAATACTAGTAACCGCAATCAACCACAATAATTCTTTTTATCTTATCAATTAATATCATAATGATGTTAAAATAATAAATAATAAAAATTATGCGTCTCACTTATATAGGCACTGAACCAGAGTCTAGAACTGAATTTAAATTAAATAACACTTTATCGATATTCATGTCAGTGACTTTTGAGTTTTGACACCAAACAGTGTTTATCAAATCCACCGGGTTTTGGATTCGACCAGTCATATAATGTCCGATTCTCGATAAGACAGTCCGTTATTGATTACCATAGCGGATTAGCCATGTGCTGTAAACAGGAACAATCAAACCTAGCGGCTGACCAATGTGACGAATTTAGGAACTAGGAACACATACGGATTATCATCTCATATCTACTCGGTGTTATCATAATTTGTAAACGTAAAAGATCTTTAATTTGACCGTATTGTTATGCCCCTACTGTTTCCCTTGGGTGTCATGGCCGACTGATTCACGATTTTCCGTCCAGCAGTTTCCCCTCCAGACTGCTGTGTTTTCGCTTGCGCCTTTTTTGTGCTTTTTTGTGTTTAACAACCCGTCGTGCGTGTGCCTTGTACGGGATCGATGGCAATTTAATTATGCTCAACGTAGTGTCGGGTCGGGTCAATACAGGTCGTGCCGATTGTCATCATCGACGCACTATAAATTCCGTTGCGGTTTTCCACGCCGGTTTGCCAGTCCGGCTCAGGACATTGGTTTTTTTTCTTGTGTATATATATATATATATGGTAGTGACTTAATTCAAGTCATGAGTTACTGTAACGCAATTACTTTTTTCGAGTAACGTAAATCCAATTATTAGGTATTTAAAAGTAATTTGCATGATAAGTAAAGCGAAATTTTATGAAGCTGCAAATTTTTCATAATATTAGTACCTATATATATATATGATCACGAAAAATAAATTTGTACAAAATATTTGTGAGCACGGAATTATTACGTACCGCTCAGATTCAGTGACGTCACTGTACTATGCCGATGTGCCGCGCAAAACGCTGTGGTCGCGACATCACAGTTTTATGATAAAATGATTCTATGATAATGAATAATGATAGACGTAGGTGAAAAGCGAAAACTTAATAGTTATATTATTCAATGTTAACCTTTTATGAAAAAAGTAACTTAATTTGTTATTGTGTTACATTTGAAATCATTCAGTAACTTAACTCGATAAAAATAATTTTAAGTAACTCGAAAGTAATTTGGACTACTTTTCTTTAATGTGACTTGTAATATAATTGAATTACTTTTTATTAGTTAGCAACTTACTCAAAATTGGATATATATATGTTCATAATTTATAATACCATGTTACCATAAAATAATATGTTCCTATTGAATTATTCGTGTATGATTCACTAACCCTTATGCCGGTTGCACCAAATATTTACACAGAGATAAACTCGTTCAACTGGAGTGAAAACAAATTCTGTTGTATTAACCATGTTTAAAATTTTATCTGTCGTTAAAAATTTACTTTATCACGAGTTAAATTACAGGGTAATTTATCGCTGTATAAATATATGTGTGTGGTTAAATTTCGTTATCAATATTAACGTTGTAATATTAACTCCTATTGCTGATATTATTATTTATTCTATAACTAGTATACTGGTAATAACCCGAATATAGAACAACGATCAAGCAACACTCGTAAATTTAACACATGTTAATTTAATAAAAGTTTAAATAATTTACCAATAAATTTTTTGTTTTTGTTTAAAGTTTTGTGTAACTCCGGCATTAGTCTGTGAGTTTTCCACTCGATGCAGCAATTATAAATATATAATTTATTTTTTTTTACCAAAAAAAAAAAAAAACCAATCGTCATTAAATTATTAGTTTTTAAGTGAATGTGACCTTCCCCTTGTGGTATTTTCGTCATCTCGAGTGGAAGTTGAGCAGGTGGATTTTTTGTTACCCGTTGCCCATTTTTCTTTTAATACAGTGCACTTATACCAACCTGGCGTTGTACACCTAGTGTCATAATCTAGAGTCGTATGGTCGATAATACATCCACTCGGCTCTCGTTTCATACAAGGGTTTCATACGTCATGTATAAAATGAGATTGAATACAATCTCATTGATAACGGATACCCTATACGGATCTCTTTCGTGTACTGCCGGCCACATGTATGAATTTTCTCGAATAGAACTTTTTCAGATACGATTTGAGATTTGGGTTCTATGCATATAGATCTAACGATCGAGTGCAAATAAAATTATCACAATACTGAATTTTTTTTTTTGTACTACTCATTTAACATTAATGAACACACAGGGACTCTATTTTCGGATATACGAAAATGTGCCTTTCTATTTCGAGGACTTTCATTGTCTAATTATAATAGAAGTGCAAGAAAAATTATATTCAGAACATATATTTTTATATACCAACTGCTCGGGATTTATGTTCTATAATATATTACCGCAGGTACCTATGTAAGGCGCCGACTGAAATAATACGAGATGATAAGCCGTAATATTTGTATATATTTGTATAATTCATGAATAGAATGCGGTAACGGAATATAATGATGTAATGTATAAACGACGCGTCAGGGCGGCGCGACGGCGTGAAATCGGACGCGGCGCAAGTAATAATAAGTAGGTACCTGCTATACCTATTTGTACAGCACATACACTGGAATTCGAAATGTTCTATCGGATATAGAACTCTGTTATACATTTATATACATAATATAATGCAATAATATACGTGTTTTGTATATATGTGTGTGTGTGGAACATTATAAATTAAAAAAATAAATACGTGACGTACGGACGGGTAGGTATAATAGTGTTCCGAATACATATTTTCAAAAGCATTTATAGGTAGTATATAGTGCTGTATTACGCAGAAAAATTTTTTCAAATTATTTCATTCCTCGAGAATATTATGTATTTTTATCCAATGCTGGGCAAGTCAATGATTTTTTTTTAACTCGGTTAAGTTAAATTAATAGAAAAAAAAAAAAAAATGTAAAAGTTTAACGTTAATAGTTATTTTTTTTTTTCTCAACGATTAAATTAAGTTAAAAGTTAAGTTAAGTTATAAAAATAACTTATTAGCTTAAGTTAAGTTAATTTATTTTTGTACGAGTCAATATAATATTTGAGATATACAGGTATAGTTAGGTACGTAGGTATTTATATCTATTATTTTTTAGAAATACTGTTATTTTTTAACTTTAAGCATTTTTTAATTTTTAAAAATCATAGGCGTAATATCATTAAAAACATACTACAATGTATTTATAAGAATAATTACTAAAATTAACAACAAATATGTTCATTAAAACATTTTTTCTTCAAATTCTAACAAATAGAAATTGCTCATTGCCAATCAGTAGGTACCTACCTACCTAAATATTGTTTATTTTTGGGAAATCTAACATATTCCTAAATTTATATTACAGGGAGATTATTGCATAATATATAGAACATAGGTATTCTTGTTTTATTTATATTTTCGGGAAATAAATCATTCTCATGATATAATAATTATTAGGAACGACAAAAAAAACTTTACTTTTATTTAACCATTTTGACAATAGACACAATATGCAATCAAAATGTATCAATTGTTTCAAAATTAACTTAACTGAGTTTTAATTAAAAGTAACTCGTTATTTAAAAGTTAATTTAACCAAAAATAAGTTAAGTTAATAAGTTAACAATAACTAAATATAAAAAGTTAGATTTAAAGTTAAAATTAACTTAACTTTCAATTTAATTGTTAACTTATTACCTTGTTAATACCTAGCATTGCTTTTATCTATAGTGAACTGATAATTTTTTATAGATAATTCTTAGACAAACGACGATTATATTAATTTTGCAATGATGCGTTATAAAATTGTGTTCTACCCAAGGTTTTAGAAGAAATAGTACCTAAAAAGTTTCTATTGTACCAGTTTTCCCCTAGTAAATTGAATCTAGTGTTCAGAACGTTCACTTAAAACTTGAATTCCTTCATTTTTGCATTTAATGCGTAAAAAAATTACTTGTTTACGTTCTTATGTATTTCAAAAAAACACGTTCACAATCATGTTCTTTTAAAAAAATTAAGGTGTTTCTCTGTTCATTCATTTCAGTCATAATATTACATTATAGATATATTACATTTTAATTATCAACAAAATACACATATTTCTTATACCTATATTTACCAAAAATTAACGATTCATAGAAACTATCGTTTTCATTTTATGACGAGCCTACACAAAACGGGACTTTTGAGTATAATATTTTATAACTAAATTTATATCTAATAGGGTTATAGTGTAAAATAAATATATTTTTATTTAATTTTAACAGCCTGAAAATCATCAAATTTTTTAAAAATATGAACTTAATTTACGTTCACGTTCTATTTGATAGAAAGGAGTGGTGTTCCCGTGTTTTCGTTGATTAAAAAGTAGATGAAAACATCGTACTTTCCAAACACTGAATTTGGATCTATATACAGTATACGTTGGCTAGGAGGTTTTTCGATTTTTCCTTTTCAAGCGTACCTATAAAGAAAACTATTAAATAATAACTGGAAAATGGCGAAAACACGGTTTGTCAAATTCGATTGTGGTTATTTTATCGTAATTCCAAAATTAATGATATTGGGAACTTTTGATTTTCACCGAGTATGTTAGGTTACTATAGGTATCTTAGTAGTTACTTTATTGACGGGATATCATTTTCAAAGTTCTTTTATTTAGCCAAATTTCGGATTTATAACATAATGAATATTTGCTTCGGTATACCGTTTACCACTATTGAAATATAAAAAAATTCGAACTTGAATAAAATCAGTGTACTATTGTAATATAAACGATAAATCCAAAGTACCTATATATCGTTAATTTTTTCAACTAAAATTAACTGCAATCTTTATTAAATAAAATAATATAAATATATTAATATTATGATTACATTCGTATATAAAAATAAAAATAATTTTGTCCACTCAATCATATTTCATACTATACTGAAGCTAACGAAAACTATCAAGGATATACCAGTTTTACCCTTTAATGAATTCTTATGAGTATTATATAACCTAAAGGAAATAGTCATACCATCCATTATGTACGCCGTTTATTCTGACGAAAATATGTATTTTGAACACAGAATATTCACGTACAACTTAACTTCAAATAACTTCTCATGATATTGTTATAATTACACCTTCTTTTATATAAATATAATTGTAATGATTCGTCTTAATCTCAAATGCTCGGCAGTCAGCGGGACAAAATGAAACTATCTATATTATAGTCTCTATATATATATATTGGTTTTACAATCATTTGTTTTTTTCTTCTAGGAGCGCACATTTTGGGACCGTAAAATCAATCCGAAAGTTTCATATATACAGGCATACAGCGTATCTGGTCACTCCCCCCTTTGATTGGAAATCGGACACTAATGGTAGATAGATACTATATATATGTATATGGATAAGTCGTTTTCTAGAAATTCATATAATGGGTTTAGTGTAAATGCGATGAAACAAACGAAGTTTATAACGAATATTCCGAAAAATCAGTAAAATTTCAAACTAACGACGGTATCAATAGCGCAATCGAGATTATATAAAGGGCGTGGGGACGGTATAATCTAAAGAAAATTTTAGTGCACGACTTTTATTTGGAAATATAGAAAATAGATCAAAGTTTACAATTTCCAACTGGATATTTATCAGAATTTTGGTATAAAATAAAAATATTATATTATATTTTCGATAAAATGTATACGAACATTGTTTACTACTACATAAGTATATGGTAAAGGGATGGGAGTTCGAATCCGAAGTCCAACTATTGGAGCTGCTACTCCAGTTTAGTATTGTTATTGAGTTTTTCAAGATCAAATGTATGTTATTTTTGGTTCTGAGCGTAGCGAAGAATGTATTTAATGATAATGATCGATTTTTATTTATTTATTTATTTTCTTATGCATCAATACACTTTTTTGGACATAAGGAGTAAAATAAGAGATTTCCGGTATAGTTCTTTTTTTTTTGTGTGTAGAAAATTCGAACTTTATACAGTTAATTTTTTTGATTTTCTAAGTAGTTTTCAAAAGCGCGACGAAAAGCTATCTTTTATAAGGGAAATAACACGGAATATTATTGTAAATTTAGCTAACGACTGTATAGCTGGTGATACATAATATTTATAACTACAAAAATGACCAAAAATTAATATAAATTATCAAATTTAAAATTGTAATATTTATGTAGGTATATTACACTGAACTCCACTTAGAATCATTTAATAAAAACCACTGATTTACCTTTGTTTTCAAATACATTTACCAAAATTATTCTATCCACCAATCGAAGTTCTTTCACCCCCTATTGATCAGTTTTTTGACTTAAATGTTTGGAATTTTAAATTAGTGTTAATGAAAATTCTGTTAAGAATATTAAAAAACAAAAATTATTTTTTACTAGTGAATTTCAACACTTTTTTAGAATATTCCAAATGTCTAAATAATAAATATTGGGTTTTAAAAAAAAATTGAATGATTAAATGGTAAATTAAGTTAAATCTCATCGAGGGGGTTTACCGTATAAACTTCACGAAAACACCATTCTCAGCAATATTTAACCATTTTGATATTTAATATTATGTACTTAGTTTGGTGTTGAAAATAAATTTATATAATAGTATTTGATAAATTAAAAATATAAAACTAGTTACTGTGTAGAAATACTTCATCGGATGGGTTAATCTTGGTTGTTGTTATAAATTTGAATGCAATTCATTTCATTTAAACAATTTGCAGAGAAGGTCAGTAAATATACCTATAACTATTACTACAGTTATTAACTAACTTAAAATCAAATGTGATATCAGGTGGAGAGGCTATGGACACTATAGCCCTTCTCATTGCCTGTGTTTTTTAGAACTTTATATCAAGAATAGATATCAATTAATTAAAGTGAAGTTGATGTTAACTTATCATATTATGTAGTTAAGATACTTGTGAACAATTTATTATCTGGTTAATTATTTTTCATCGAATGTGAAAAATTAATAATTTTTTTTATATATAGGTATAATAATGTATATGCATTTGGATATTTAAATTTGTATAATGTATACGATATAGGTATCTATATTAAATAAACACTGTACAGTGCCAATACTTAGACTCAGTGGTAAGCATAATCTAAATATTTTTTTTACTTATCTTTTATCTTATCTAGATAAATAATGATAAGTTATCGAAAAAATTATCTTAAATTAAAATTTCACTAAACTACGTATGTAAGTAAATTTATTAAAGGAAAACAATTTACTGTAAAACATATTTCTACTTGAGTTGCATAATTTAAATAAATAACAATACGATTATATAATTTTAATTTATAAAATATGTAATACGTGTTTACTCTATTAATATAGTTGTAGAGTATTGTAATTTTGCAAATTATATATCATATAATATTATACGTATATTATAAATATATGAATATATGTTTGCCTATACTGTAATATATAAACTTGTATATAATTTCTGTTTCCCTGAGATATGCTTCGTTATTTCTGTGAAATCATTATATTTTTGATATTGACTTAGAGAACTACATAATTTGCTTGTGTTGATAATAAATGATTAAATTATACAATTTTTGTAATATATTGCCTGAAACATAATTAACCTAATAACAAAACATGGTTAGCATTGATAGTTCTACCCAACTAAATTAATTGGTTAATTTTTAAATAAAATATACTATCCAGTTTTTGGTCGAGGAATAATTGTTATTAAAATAATAATTCAAATAAAATGTATTTTATGTTTTAATTTTAAGTATAAAGTTTATATCTACATTTAATTTTAATATAAGTTTGTAGTGTTTATAAAGTTACACAATCGCACAATATGAATAGGTACAATGGGTATTTGTATTCAGTTTGTTCAATACTTACATCAATAATTCTATCTAAAATAAAAAAATGTTTGTAATAACTTATAATTAATATTAATTAATTATAATTATAACTTATAGTGTAACCACTTTTGTCTTTTACCATACCCCTTAGAATTGAAAATTCCACACCATGTTCAAATGTAATAAATAAATTGATAAATAGCCTTATTTTCACAATGTTGTTTAGGAACTAATAATTTCACAATATTTCCAAATTATGTTTTTTAAATATTGTCTTGAATATGAATAAAACACATAACTGAAATATTGAAATACACACCGCTTCATACTGTTGTTAAAAAAAATGTTATAATATATTCAAACCATGTTATTTTAAATATTGTATTGAACATATTTTTAACATATTTCTGAAATATAGAATTTACAAAACTTGTTTATGAAATATTGTGAAATTTTTCTCGTACAATATTGTGAATATATACATATTTAACAATTATTTATTAATTATAACATTTAAACATGATGTGGAACTTATATTTCAAAGGGCGATGGTAGAAGACACAATTGGTTAAATTTAGGTTATTAAAACAACTATTTTATTTTTAGAAATTTTTTAAAAAATATTTTATTTCGATATCACATTATTTTTCAAAATATGGTTAAAAACAGGTAAAAAGATGTATTCACAATTTTCATATGTTCTAATTGATATTTGGGTAGTTATCACCAGCTTACAAATTAATACTAAATAATAAACACATTTCAATTATCACCATAAATAATAAAATGAAAAAAAAAACACAAATAAATCTTCTAACAATAAGGATAATTATGACGTTTATAAAGGCATTAATTAAAGCTTTGAGAATACAATTAATTAAAACTTATAATTTTCTATCTTTTAAAAATGAACGTTATTGTTCATATTTTGGATTTCAAATGTATTTTTAGTGAATTTTTAATTACATTTTTTAAGATATTTTAGTATATTAAATTCAATAAGTAAAAGTTTTGTCCTCAAGGGTAATAACTAGTATAAGATTTTAGCTTTTATAATATATAAGAGAGACTAAAGTAATTTTTTTTTTTTTGACCAGCCGTATTCAGCCCTGAAGTGATTAGACAGAACGACGTTCATAGAACGTGAAAATCGTTCATATGTTTAAGAATTTGAATGGTTTTCAGTCCGTTTAAATTAAATTAAAGTATATTTATATTTCGCTATAAGTAATCCATATTCGATTTAAATGTAATTATAAAAACAACATAATACTCGAAATTCCAATTCCGTGGACCCGTTATAAAATGAAAACAATTGTTTCTATGAATCGTAATGTTTTTAAGAAATATATATGATAAATGTATATTTTTTTAAAAATGAATTAATTAAAGTCAACTACCAGATGAACGAGTTTATTATGTTTTTAAATATAAACGTATTCTTTTTAAATGTATTTGAACGTGAACGTAAACGAATAAGTTAAAAGTTTTTTTACGCATCGAACGATAACGTAAACAAATTAAATTTTTGAGTACCGATCCAGCCCAAACGTTTTTTTAAGGACCTGTAGGATCAGTCGGTGATTATGTCCAATATCCAAATCTAAATGGAGCGAAGCCTGTTGGTACTTTTCGACCAAAATACTTGGTTCAATTATTGCGACTGTACATATCGATTTTCAACAAGTTTGATCAGGATGATATTTTGCATAGGTTATTTTTTGAATTTTATGGCTATTTTGATTCACACGTAAGGGAAAACCACCGAAAATTTACTTACATAAATAGGTACGGTAAAAACATTTTTTATTTAATATCGATTATGGTTATTTCTTCGTAAATCGTATTATCAAAAACAACGATTCTAGAACATATTATGAAATAATTTCTAAAATTTCTAAAACTAAATAATTTCCCAATTTTAGGTTATTTAGAGCGATTAATAATTAATTAATTATGTTCAAAAAGGGGTATTCTTAGAATTTAAGACCTGAAAAATAAATACAAGATTAAACGTATACCTACATTACTTTGACTATATTAAAACATTTAACGATTTTTTTCATAATCAATACCAACACGTTTTTCGACATTATTTATTACCATAATATGCAAGTTATTTTTGCAAATATATTTATTACAATTTTTTTAGACAGTTTAATACTTTTACGATAGCATCGCAACCACAATCGTTTTATCGAAAGAAGCGATTTTTCGTAGCTTTAAAATCCAATATTTCCCCCGTACAGTATATAATATCTAATATATCCAAACCAACGAGCCAAGCATACATACAATGCATACAAGATGAGAGAAACGAGATGATTCCCAATACGTATATAGGTTATATTATGGACTTTAAATATGAGTTTAACTACCTCTTGCCGGTACACCTGTACTTCTCTTCTATGTATGTTTTTAAACTTAAATAAATATGTAAATAAAATATTATTATAAAATGATTTTTGGGAAACATAATTGAACGCAAAGACCAATTAATTATAATTAATCGTTTTGAAACGGAAAAATATTTTTATTATTTTAAAAAGTAGGTATATATTTTTTAACACTTTGTACAGCACAATGAATTGTGCTTTTTTAGCGATATATGACGTTTACCTAACATTATATAACTACGGTAATAACGGGCTGGGGCTATTTTTTGTTTAAGAACATTTGGAAAAAAAAAGAAGTTTTCAATTTTACGTAATATATATTTACAGCCGAATAATACAAACTCGTATTCTAAAATAATAGTAATATGACAGGCATAATTATAGACAAGCGCCATTATATTTGGTATATATGGTATGTAAAAACATATATGTTAGGCACTTTCATTTTTTTCTCTTTAAAGGAAAAACGTTTCATATTGTTTTTAATTCTTACAAAAAAAAAAAATAATAATAATAATAATAATAATAAAACACTAAAACCATTAGGTATACATAATATAATATATATATTATGTATATTTAAACATATTTTTAATTCAATTAAAACTTATGAACATTTGTGTTCAGCGTGTAAAAGATATACATAATATGTCATAATATAGTGTTCATTGAACTAAGTAATATGTAATTTTAATTAAATTCAATATACCTATATCTACTTATAAGTAAATATTAATATGTCGTTAAATAAATAAATATACGCTATGATGGTGCATTTATAAATTCACTGCGACTATATATTTTTCATTTCCAATTATTAGAATTGCATAATGTTTATGCGTTATAGATTATATTGGCACATCGAAGAGAAAGTAATATATATTATTAAAAATTATCTCGTATGATAAAAACACATAATAACGTGTAATACGAAATATACGTATATACATTCAATACACAACACATTATTGGTATCAACGTTTAAAATTCGAATGATAATGGAATCGAAATCAAAATGTGCAGATAATTATAACTTGCAAAAGATATTTAAATGCACTTCTGACATTATTTTTATATACCTATAGATTGTATTGATTTCGTCGGGTTTCTCGTCGAATTATCTAAAAAATATTGTTAATAAAAATGTATAAAATGTAAATATATTGCGTGGTTATAATACATATTATAATATGGTAGAGGACGTCGAACTCAAATATTTTAGTCTTGTGAAAAAAGGTATATATGACTTTATGTTAAGGTGACCATATTTTAAAAATTAAAAATGGGACAACCATAAAAAAAATGAATATCGTAATAATTTTCTACCAAAGTTAACATAAACCGATTTGATAATGGTAAATAAGCAAAAAAAAAGTCATTCGTCAATTTTCTGTTATTTTTGTATTTTTTAACGATAAATAATCCAAAAGCGTCTTGTTTAAAGATTGTCGGGTCAACGGGACGCGATCTTTAAAAACGGGACAATCCCGCAAAAAAGTACGTATGGTCACCCTACTCTATGTGCACACTGCATATGGCGTTATAATACAACTATCGTAGAAACATTTTTATAACATCAGAAGAACGACCATGACTTTTGCTGAATTTCTCCGAATTTTGTTTTTTTAACGATTTTAAATTTATATATGTATATAAATCAGGTCTTGAACGTGTTTTTATAAATTTCATTAAACGTGTCAAAAACGATTGAAAAACATAACAAAAAACGTCATAGAAACAATAATGAAAAATTTAACAAAACACAACGATAAACGAAAAGTATTCGATAACATTTAAATCCATATAACGTAAAACACTAAATGTGCGGTAACATTTAAATTATCATAACGATAAACTTTATAATTTTTTAAAAATTTTTGTCCTTGTTTACTCAATTAGTGTATACCCTATAAAATGAAATTGTTCAATATTATCATGCTTTATGGTGATGAGTATAGTATATACCCCGGTATACTAATTTACTCTGAAGCGTTTACCCGGGAAAAAAATTGACAAAACAATACCTACTGGTTTTTAGTATTACGTTAATAAATAATAAATGATAGCATTCGAAAAATGATTCTGAACGAAATTTAGTAAAATATTATAAAAAAAGTCAGTAACTATAACAATTTTGTTTGTTATTTTTCATCTATAAATATTTTCCGTTTGAAAAAGTAGTTTACTTCAAACTGAAGAAAACTTCGAAAAATCGAATTAATTAACTCTCAAAAGTACCAGATGGAGCGAATAAAAAAAATTCTTTACTTCAAACTCCTGCTCGTTTATTTCTATTTAAAAAAGTGTATATAGAAATAAAAAAAAACACATCATTGAAAAATCAATACATTCATCGCTTTGTTGAAAATCTAAAATGAAAAATAAAAATTATCATTTTTATAATGTATTTGTGTTTGTGACACTTATTACGAGCCGAATGGAGGCGATTTTTCAGGCAAGAATAACCTCTTACAACTCTGACAGAAACAATATCATCTGGAGTCCAGCAATTGCTTGTTTTTCTTTGCAGAGGAGTGGGGGGTATTCTGTCTCAAGCTTGTAACGGCCCAAACCGATAGGTACGATAAGCACGGCAATGTAAAACATTAAATAGTGGTTCACATAAGTAAACTACGCATGAGAAATAAAAAGACCAAATAAACACGAAAAGATATAACAAATAGACAACAAAAAACGAGAAATATCAAAAATTACGTAAAGTATCAATAACAGAGGACGTGAACGCACAATTACATTTGAAAGTGAACCTGTTGAACAACAGTAAAACAACCACAAAACATCATAAACAAATGAGTAGAATAAAATATAGAGAAGACTACAAAGTAAAATCGATTGAAAAAAAAAAAACGTTGTTGCTGCACCTGTACAATCTTTCGTACAACACATGCGCAACAATTATTGAAGAATAATAATGGTTTTAACAAAATATAAGTACATACTAGCTATAGCTCTTGAAACCATTTTTACAGTTCTACATAGTCGATTTATGGATATGAATATGATCGCCAATTACTATCTATATCATATATCTACAAAAAAAGTTATAAAATATGAATTGATAAATGAATAGACAATGTTTAAATTACTTGTAAAGCACCTGTAGTATAAAATTTAAGTGTGTAATATATTATTTTATTGACATAATGCCTTTGATGAATTTTTTCTCCAATTTAAATGGTGGAAAAATAGTTGTTCTTAAATGAAAAATAATTTAGCACTGTAGATATAAATGATAATGATATTGAGGGCAATTTTCAATTCAGCGCAAGGAATTCTGATAACTATCACCTAACGTCACTATAATTGTACAATCAAATCATTTTGATTCTGTTACTGGTATAGAGGTTGTAAAAAACTTTAAAGGTTTTAAAAAAATTAAATAGTGTTAACCCTTCTCATACCAGACAAAACTATTCACGAGCGAATGTGGTTAATTCAGCTAGTATAGGTATTAATATATAAAATACCTTTAAAAATTAAATTAAAACATGCTAAAAAAAACAAAATATCGGTTACTATAACAATTATTGGTTTATTTAATTATTTGTAATTGTTAATAATAAATATCTTATTGTTTTCCTGAAAATATTTATAAAATATGCCGTGTGGGCGGGAGTATGAAAATGTTTATTTGGGTTACCGATGAAAATGTTCTATGGCTATGAAACGGGTTCAACGTCGTAACGACATTTCGTGATTATTTTCATTATAAATAAATTATAATCGATAATATTTAAACAATAAGTTAGTTTAATTTAGAACTGTACATCGATTTTGATTTAATAGGATAGGCAATTGAAAAAATAATCATATACGGACGTTTAAATTTCAAAAAAAAAAAAAATGCAAAATTTTCAAAGAACACAATATATGGAGCATTTATAGCGGACATATTAAGTCCACACTAATTAAAGTCGGTATGTTATACTATTATATATGTGTGTACCCACTGTGTGGGTAACCATGTTTAAGCGTGTATTTTGTTCTGTTATATTGGTAATTGGTATCTGCTTGGAATAAAATATAAAAATCATTTTTCGTAATCATACGTCGCGCCGTTGCCGTCACATTGTCACATTATTGTTATTAACGCGCAGATAACTTTTTTCTCGACTTTAAACCGAGACTACATAATAATTATATTATATAGGGTTATATCAAAGATACACAATTTCAAACATTATTATTCTGTTAAATAAAACTGTTCTCCGGGCCGCTAACGACCGTCGGCGAGAGACGATATTATAATAATATTGTCGTGTGTACAAAGAGATAAGTGTATAGGCTATACTAAGTACATGCACAACATATTGTATAATTTATTGTATGAGTATAGACGGTGTGCAAATAAAAAAAAAATAACCATACATTATTTACCACGAATATTATTAGTCCGAAATATATTTTTACGTAGGTAATAAGGTAAAATCTGTAAAATATAACTACATTACAGTGCTTAAAATGGAATAACATACTTTTATAGAACAATCGTGGAAATACCAAAAAACAAAAAAATTTTCGAACCTTGCAGGATCACGGATTCGCATTTTTCAAGTAAGTTATAAATCAAACAGTAATCAGCCGTGTTCCTATACCTTATTTACCTATATTATTATATAAGCACTATTTTATTACTATTGTTATGGGTAGTAGCAGGTTATATATAGATGCATATATTGTATATCTATGAAATGTTTATTTATGTAGGTACCTATACCACCAAGACTGTGCAAGTTATTATTTAACTAGTAAACCAGCTCATTTATACAGTTAAGTTATAATAAAAAATTAAATGGTTATTAAGTTGGGTTAAAAGTTATTTTGTTATTTTGGATGAAAAAAGTAACTGATTTAAGTTAAAAATGTGTTTAAAAATAAATAACATAAGTTGTTTGTATAATTAAAAGTTAATAGGTACACACTCTAGTTTTTCCCTATTTATTTTTACCAATATCAATATTTACCTCAAACAATTAGTACATATAAGTATTTCATAAATAGAGTTAAATCGTGTTATCGCAATCAAACGATTCAAATCAAGTCATTAAAAAAAAAAAAAACAATAATAGTTTTTCCGAGAGACTTGATTTCATAAAAAATAAGTTTGTGTTGCATTGTGGTAAAAAGTAACTCTTTATGTTGAAAATTATTTTTAAAAATAACATGTATCTATAATTTTACTTTTAAAATCGTTACCGCTCAGCCTCATATATTATTTGTAATGACTGAGCCAGGCTATATCTCGGGAAATATAAACATTTTTTGTGAAATTTGTTGAGAAAGTTATTTATACATACCGAGACATTATGTCTTGGCTCATGATAAAAAAACCAACAAAATTATCACGCATACAAAGACAATTCAATTTACTTTTTTCTATATATTGGTGTATGTTTTAAAACAAAGGAAATTCATCTATTTAATAATTATTCACTTTGACTCGTTATTTTAATCTTGAGCTATTATCGCCGAAACAAACGTAATTAATATAATATACACTACGACAGGGCGTGCGAGACGTGTCACGGGTGAAATTAGGGTTACGCTGAGATTTAGTAGACTTAGATCAAGGGCTTAGTATTTATATGTATACACTATATACCTACCTAATTTAACGTAAAAATAAAAAGTTTATCATTTGTTTTCACATAATATGCTAACGTCCATTAAAATGTATTCTTACCTTGAAAAACTTTATACTTAATAACAGTATATTAAATGCACGTATTAATTATGCATTATATTATGTACAGTATATAATAATTTGTAGTAATTAATGGTTACTAAATGTGAAACTGATGGGATGGTATGATGGCATTTTACTAAATAGTCAAAAAACCGTAATTTTATCACATATGTTATCTCTTTTACTTATTCCAGCTAAAGGTTTTCTTTATAAATATTTTTTTTTTTTTCGTGCCAAAATTTACCAGACTACTTGGTGTGCCGACTCTTGAACACGCAACATACGCAAAATTGACCGTATGAAAAGCAGACCCTGAAAATTATTTAAGCCTTATAGTCATAGCAGAACATATTTTAAGATAGAACTACAATCTCTAGGATTCCAGAGGGAAATCAGAAGGTGTTAAGGGTTTTATACTACACGTCGTTTTTACAAATTTTGTTATAGCATCCTAGATAGTTAAAGAAAATTGCCACCCAGCAACTACTTCTATACCTTTGTTTCACGTCCGAGAAGAACACATTGAATATATTCTCCCATAATTTCTTAGCACTGTTCGTGTTAATTTTCACCACAGGCATCCATTGAGTGCTACTGAACTGAAGACGATCTATTTTAGTAGTGCACTATCCTGTTTCTCCGGCGCTTTAACGCGTTTTGTGGATAAGACCATGGGTCCCTTTAATTTAATCTCAAGTGATGTTGGCGGAGAATTTCATGGATTTTGTCAGACCTTTTTTTAGGCAATAACATATATATCGATTTCCCCAGTAACAATCCCAACACAGCAAGTAGATCTAAAACGACCTATCGATTCCACCAAATTAAATTATTCATCCGCTTTGCACTATATAATACGATTGTGTACACTTTTGCTTTTATGTTTCTAAACAAAAATGTACACACCTTATACCCTCATTGTGTCCATCCTTCCATCATCTGTCCATAGTATTACTTGTGCACTATAGTATTATATTACGAGTTTGTGAATTTGGTTATCAGGGAGATAGATATTATTCAATATATATTAGACGCCTGCCTTTACAATTTGTTACTGTGGTTACCAATATAAATATTTATAATTTATATTCGTACATTCGTTTTGATAGTTTTAGGTGTCTATACATAAATTTAGTAAGTTAAAAAAAATTGATTATGGAATTAAAGATTATTGATTAAATACGTTTAGAAACCGTGAATCTACAGCACGGTGATTGTTGATGCAACGTTGCCAAGTTTACCTTGCCCATTTTATTTTACAAAATAACGTCTTATTCTTTGTGTACCTACCAATAAATTATATTTTATAACGTAGTATAAAATTTTATGTTTGGACTGATGAAAATAAGTGTAACTACGCGAATAATGTAAATTATGTAAAAACAAAGTTTACAAAAGAATGAATAATGCTATACACATGTATAATATATTTACATCTACATTTATATCACTTGTTAGAAAAGGCATTCAAATAAATGAAACACATTTTTAATTTCGAGTTAGTACCTATAATAATATAATATATAACTCAAGTAGGTAATATAAAATTATACAACTTTTAAATGGATACTATTTTTCATGAAAAGTAATTTAATTTGATGGTAACATTTTATTTTTTAATTATTTAATAATTCATCGTCAATTATAAAAATTAATAAAATATAATATAATTTGGTCAAAAATGTCACGTGAATATTTCTCTCCGAATAAGGATATTTATTTGGTAGAAAAAAAACTTGTGGAATTGATAAGTCTTTTAACGTCAATCGCTAGTGGTAGAATTATTGGTATTGGTAGATTCGATGCCACGGGTTAATGGCAAAATCAATATATCAGGTCGATTTCACACTGAGAAATTAGTTCTTACTCAGAAATGGCAAAGTTACAAATTGTCCAAATGATTACTTCAACTTTAAAGGAAAGAGAGATCATTATTAGAAAATGATCATAACTCAGAAACCGGCGAGGTTACAAATTCTAAAAAGTTAAAAAGTTAGTTAAAAACTCCTTTTGGAGATTATGAATTTTTTCGAGTGATTATATCGACTGACGGGATGGTGTGGCTCTCTATGTGAAAAGAGATGATAATTCAGTGGAATAATATACAATTTATGAATATGATTATGATATTGCCCCCCCCCCCCCATTGATAAACTACAAACCAACTGTAGCTATAGTTGAACGTATGAAAATACAGACAAAGGAAATGAGATTAAAAATTGTTTTAAAACAATTGTGTAATATGGAGGTGGGCTAATTTCACATATATTAAACCGGTTGGGTAGACCTCTCAAAATATCGTTAATAAGATATTAACAAATATAAACAATAATATAGTAATTAATCCTTCATTAGGTGTCGAATTTCGAAAAATCTCTTCTTACAGAAGGTGCATACATCATTTTTATGATTTTTTTTTTTTTTTGCACATTATTTTGCAGTTGTATACGCGAGTACATATTATTTATTATACACTAACAATGATTTTATATCTATTTTATAGATTAAACATAACATATTTATTTGATCGACTGCGTATATTATATAGTGTATAATGAAAATGTATACATTTCTGATTGTATACTAACTCACTAGTATCTATATTATATAATGTATATTGTATACTCTGATGACATTAAAAAGTTAATCTTCCAGAAAAAGCCATTAACTTTTCGAAAAGTTTTAATTCAAAATACGTTGAGGATATATATAATATTATATATATATATTTTTTAATGTCAAATATTTATCAACGTTCCGTGAAAATTACTATTTTAATTAATCTGATATGACATACAATATTATATAAAAGTACGTCTATAGTCGTCCTGTATGTATATATAATATGATGCGATAATAATTTATACAGTAAGGTACTCTAATTATATTTTTTCAGTGAATTTTATCAACGTATTTAATATAATAAATGTATTAGTCCGATGTGACTCTGTTAACACATACTATAAGCAAATGGGCTGTTGACTGTTGCTGCGAAATTCTAATTTAATTACACGCATTTAGCTTTCGTTAATTTGAGTAAATTTCCTTCGTTGCTGCCACTATATAGTTACAACAGCGCCAGTAATCTTTTCACGTCTCCAAAGTTCATATTATACTTTATAACAAGATCAGGTTTATATATAAGGTGTTGAAAAGGACCCGATGAGATTTTGATGGGTAATGATAATAATAAGACACAATAGTAAATAGATAGATTAAAAAAAAAAAAAAAAAAAAAAATGCACTAAAAATGTTATTGATATGATAACAAGTTCCACCAACAGAAAATAAATTTATGATCTAAAGACTTACTAAATATAAACCTGAGTTAATTGCATTTTATTTCATTTTATTTCTATATATGTTAATACTCTGAATTATTAGCTTAAAAAGTATATAAAGTATATTTAAATACATTTAATTATAATTTATAGCTAATAAACTGTGTTTAACATATATAATGGTCATTTGAGTTGTATAATGGATTACGCAACTTATTTTGTATTTAACTATAGGCGTGCAACTTAAATTATGACGAACACTTACACGATCATTTTTTTTTACTATGGAATAAATTAAGTTACCTACATAGATAATATAGGATACCTATATTACACGAAACAAGATAATTTATGGAGTGCAAAGTGGAAACGACATCCTCATGGGCGGTCCGGTTGAATCACATAAAAAACTGTTGTGCGTCTCTTTAATAACCTAATGACGACGAAGTTATACATTTTCAATGAAAAACTTACATTCGTATTTCTTATTAGTTTAGAATCATCTTGGGGCTGTAAAAACAAATGATTGTTAACAATATATATAGCTATGTTTTGATATACTCATTTAAAATCTGTATTATATAATTCGGTATTTAAAAAATAAAGATTTTTGATTTGTAAACAATTAAAAATTATAAAACGTATTTAAATACACATATGGAAAATGTTTTATTTATATAGTGCACTATATATAATGGTCGTTGATTATAATTTGTTTTAAAGAGGAAATAAATGAGAAGTTAGAGTACCTATTATAATTTTCAATAGCATTTTATAAATCCATAAACGCATAAACAATAACTATATTGATATATATATATGAGAATTCATAATTTAATTTTAAAATTGATGATCAATTATTGATCATTATTTAATTGTTAAATTTCAATTTATATTATAGACGACTTCTTCAGTGGACGCTACATGCCCGATAATTAAAGGAGTTAGTTAAAGCAATTTCTAGAGATTTAAAAAAATGAAAATTTAACAATTTAAAAATTTTACTTCATAGAAGTAATTTAAAACTAGTCCAGTGACATTATTATTATTATTATTATTATTATGTAATCACGATATTTGATGATAAAATAATTTTACAAGTAATATTAGTGTTTTCATACTGTAATATCGTTAAGTAATCAAATTTTTACACAATATATACTTAACAAATAATCTGTCTTCAACAATCATCCTTTTACCAATAGCACAAAAAAGTGATATTATGTAAAAAAACAACAATGGTTTAAAAAAAAAAATTCTTTATTTTAATATTTCATATTTTTTTATAAATACCTATATAACAACGGTAGGAATAGATATTTTTGTCTAAAATGAGTAAACATTTCATTTCTTAACTACAACTTACTATACTATAACCTTGAATCACTTAATTATTATTACTTATTACTTATTCAAATAAATATGGATAAAATTTATTGAGAATAGGTATTTGAATACTTTTGAAAACATAAATAAAATATAAAATATTAATGCGAATATAAAATAAAAATATTCCATTAAAAAAATGTTCAGAATATTTTGTTTAAATTACACACGACATAGTTATATAAAATTGCATTTTACAAAAAAAATAAAATGTGTACTAATATTATAAAACCATCAATTTTGTCATGTCAGAATAAAATAATAAGTTAGTAATATATTTTTCTTTCAATGACTGTAGCCTGACATAAACCCGACAAACAATTAAAGTCAAATAAACCTTATTCAGTATAAATATAGTAGATACCTACCAAATTGAAAGGATTTGTTTCTATTAAAATATTTTAACGTCATGTATATTTTCAAGATCAAGGTCATTTAATATATGTTTACTTGTACTCCCATAAACTACACATAAATTACAATTATTTTAATATTCTGAAACTGGAGTGAGTGTTTTATTCGTGTTAATACAAAAATTATTTTAATATATTGAGATTTTTAAAAATAAACATAATAAAATACTTAAAGATAAAATAATATTATTAATTCTTAAAATATGTATTTTAAGTAAATAAAAATACCAGCATAAAACTTATTTTTCATTATATTCAAAATACTCAAACAAGCTAATAATAATAAAATAAAAAAAATAAAATGAAGTATTCGATACAATTAAAACATGTATACGGAATACAGAAAAATATATTTCACTCGTTTTCTATATTTTATATCAAAAATGGACATTAACTATCTCATCTATTATTTAACTTGGTACCTATTTCACTTGCATCGCGGGGTCCGAAAAAAAATTATTTTACATTTTATTTACGCTATTATTAAATTAATTTTTAATCGATACATTTTTAACCTCTTTTTATTCCTGAAAAATGTTTATCACAAAATTGAAGTTTTAACAAAATGTAAAAATTCGAAAACAAATGTTTTATTATGAGTTTAATTAAACTTTTGAAAATATCGAAATTTAAAATGTCTTTAAATATTCCAAAATCAAGATTAAAAATTTTATCACAGAATGTAATTAATATAGTATTAAAAAATATATTTGGTGTAAGATTTAAGAATTGTTATATTCGGATTACGAAAATTAATCGAGATTCAAGGTTTTTCAGAAGTTTATCAGTAGTTCAATGTTCAAGTAAGATTAAATATAGGTATGTATAATGTATAAACATATTTTTTTTAATGGAAAAAAAATGTTTTTTTTACATATGTTAATAAATAAACTCAGACTCATACGTGCTCTTATTGATGCGATTCGAATATGGTGTAGATGTTTGATTGGTTCATGAAGAAATAGAACATAATACGGAATATGGTGATTTATCGTTCCTTATCACTTTTGATTATAAATTATGAAATTTTTTTTGGTAAGGTACCGGTAAATTACGGTTATTTGATAAAATCGAAATCGGAACCCTTTTTCTGAAATTTTACAAACCAGAACCGAAAAAGTTAACTCTCGAACAGCCGGAATACCTGTAGGCACCACTATAAAAGCGTAAAAGTTCCAAACCTTGGGTTTCAGAGTTCATTTTTTATTCCCCCATTTCCTAAAAATAAAACAAATAAATTACACTCCACTCAGAATTTAATTTAATTTTATTATATGTTCATTGTAAAATGATTTATCATTGCTTTCAAATTCATTTTATCCACCACTATATGTATATACCTACCCGAAGTGCATAAATTACTCTTACATCTACTGACGGCACCCTACGACCAAAGTACATCCACACCCTACTGACCGAACATTTTCTTATAGTTTATAACAGTTCTTATGGTGAAAAAAAAAGGCAATTATTACTAACAAGTATAATGTCGCGGTATTTCATGGATCATGAGGCCCTAACATTATTATTATACACATATAGGAAGAGTAAGAGACCAATTACAGCACTCGGTGGTGCATTGATTTACTTGTAGCGTTGAGAAATTAATTCATGTTCATTATATACCCGACGGCCGACACTACGTGTCAGCCAATTTAATATCTCCATAAATTGTTAACAATATTGCGTTCGGTGTGCATTTCTGTTCGTTAAAATTAAAGTCTGCCTAATATTTCTATTCCGTTTGATAATAGGTCTTTCTATTATATATCTGTATAATATATATATATAGTAAAATTAATTTCATTCGAATATCATATATATATATATATATTTATATTTACAATGTTTTTAAGCATATTTTTGTTTCGTTAAAATAAATAAACGTAAAAGTGTAAATTTATTCGTCGAAAATATGGCAAGAAAAATAAAACGAAACTCTAATGAAACTCTGTTATACTCGCATTAGGTACCAAAATTAATGTTGCTTAATTTATTTCATTATTTAATATTATCTCCGGAATTGACGATTTAATACTGTTCTATAGAAACTTATATATTATATAGTATATGGGCGAGAGGATATCAGACAGATTTTCACAAACTTTCAACGGAATGTTTTCAATACTCAAAAGTTTCTCCGCGGTAAACACAATAGGACATTGTAATTTATTTTTAAAATTCTACTCCAATATTAATCTTTTTTTAATGCTTTTATACTTCAATTCTTATTAATTTTATCACTTTTAGAGAATCTTTGAAGAGTCAAACTTTTATAAGTATTCAAAAAAAAAAAAAAAAAATGAAAATGTAAAGAGAGAAAATATAATCTACAGATAGGTAAATCATATACTCTGTTAACATAATACGAACACATGAGTTTTAAATTTTACCCTGAAATACAATAAATGTTTCATTAAATTTATAATTCTTGCATTCTAAAAGACAATGAAAATAAGGAATATTTTTAAATCAAAATTGGGCAAATTAATGTAAAGTATAAACTCGTAATATAAATTGAGATAAATTCACTAAAAATCATTCAGTTAAGGGTTAACAATAAATTATTTTAATTTGTATAGTATAAAGTTAAATGAATTAAAAATATTAAGGAAACTCATTTAGATTTATAAATTATAATAAATATAATGTACCTACATTATAATAGGTATCACTAAAGACCAGATTTTTATGCATTTTTAAAGTTAAGTATATGCAAAAAAAAATACGAAATATGCAGTAAAAAATATAATAATTTTTGTATTGAATTGAGTATTAGTACATATAACATTAATGATAAAAATCAAAGAAAAACACGAACAAATAATATAAAAAGTATAGGTACACAAAATGTTTTAATGTTTAAAAAAAAATAAGATACAATAATATGTAAACTTTTACAATCGAAAAAGGATGATAGCCTAAATATATTATAATAAATAATAAAATGTCTATACATTTAAGAAATCAAATTTGAAATTAAATTTAATATTTACATATTTTTTAATTAAATATTTTACACTCGTAATATGTAGAAAAATTCATTTCAATTAAGAATATGCAAAAAATATGTTTTATAAAATTTCGTTATTTTATCGTTCAAGTAATGATTTATGAAAACTTGAAAACTTAATGACTGTATGTATTTGATGTAAAAAATAGCATCATGCATTCATGCATTTTATGTAAAATCCGTTATTTAATTATGACTGAAGTTAGTATTCAATATAAAATTAATCTCGATGGTTTTTTTTGGATTTCGATTAAAATTTTTGTATAACGAATTCATGAGAAATGTTCGTCTCTTAGGAGGACGTATTACGTCTTATTTTTAGGGGGCTATATATGGTCAATTTTTATGAAATTTTAAGAAAAATTAAAATACAGTAATTTAAAAAAACGTCTTGTGTCAATACCACTTTTTACTTGTCGTATAAACACGATATTTGTTAAAAAGAAATGTTTACGAATTTTTTATTTTCATCAACTTGAGAATATTGTGAATATATAAAATGAAAAATAAATTCTTAAGTATGTAATATATATATCTATACATGTATTACATATCAATATACCTCTATACGTATACCGGTTATGTACATGCACATAACATAATTATTATAAACAGCTGTTACATGGAATAAATAATACACAGCTGACTACTACGATACACCGCTCATCATCACTATACACATATGTTTTATTAATTCTCACAGAGGGCGCATTTTTCAGTAGGGGTAACTGGCCTTCATGGTCAAGTTTATAAAAGGGATGTCAACAGTAGCCAGGGCGTCTGTTTCTCGTCGCCTTGAAGTACACTAACACTGCCATATACACGGTTGCTGACGGTACCGCGGATTGTGTATATGCGTAAGATAGTTATACGGCTTTACGGTTATCGTGGGAGAGGCATTTTCGGGTAAATTTCACGCATGTTACAGCCGACCCTACAGTCCGTGTTGTAACAGACGTTGCGAGCACACTTTTTTTTTATTTTTCTTCATTTCAATGTTCAGTGTATCGTTGTTATTCTAGCTGCTTGTCTTACTTTATAATGTCTAACGAGTTTTTTTTCTTACACCTACATAACCTTCTTCTTTAATATCTATTACATTTATCCATCCTAATTCAATACTGACTTGCTTTGTGGGGGATACTCTGTCTCAAGCTTATGCTTCTACCAGAGGGTTGGATGTATCAGGAGTTGTGAGGTGGTGAGGGGGTGAATTTATGGTTTTAGAATATTTATTTAGAAGTTGAGAGGACGGTTTCTTTTGTGGCCGTTGAGTAGGCCGGGGCGGGTTGAGATAGACGCGATCTATGGAAAGGAGGACGAAGAAATCGACTGTTTGAGTTTGGTGGAGGTGGAATTGGTGTAGTCGAGAATGGACGGGATGTTGGTGGATTTCCTGATGGTGTGGTTGCTAACGTAGAATGGGAGGTCGGTGATTTGGCCGAGAGTATTATTTTGAACGGCTTCTGTGCGGGACCAGTTGGATTTTGAAATGTTGGAGGCCCATGCGGAGGAGGTGTATGTTAGGATGGGGCGCATGTAGGCTTTGAAGATGTAAAGTTTAGTTCTGACGGAGAGAGGGCTTTTCCTGTATATCATGGGAAAGAGGAGATGGCCTGCTGCTTTAGTTTTGTTGACGACAAATTTGGTGTGGATTGAGAAATTTAGGTTCCTGTCAATGATAACTCCCAGGTTATCGAGGTAATCGAGTAGGACCAGATAACCGGGGTGTTGAGGATTTTGGGTTTTGGAGTGTTTAGGATACTTTTGTTAGAGAAGAAGATGGATGATGTTTTTGAGGGATTTATAGAAATTCTCCACTTTTTGAACCAGGGTTGGATGAGATTGATTTGTTTTTGGAGGTGTGAAGCTGCCGCGGAGTGATATTTGTTGGTGGCGTAGAAAATGGTGTCGTCGGCGAAGAGTGCGACTTTAGCTTTGGGGTGGGCAGGGAGGTCGTTTACGTACAGTGAGAACAGATGGAGGGATAGGCAGAAGCTTTGGGGAACCCCCGCGAAGATGTTCCTGTGAGAGGAGAAATTGTTGTCGACTTTGACTGTTCTGGAGAAATGATTTGATAATGTTAACTAGTTGGGTGGGGATT